>PVKS010033887.1:0-21354 GCA_004027875.1 Aplodontia rufa | reverse complement strand
GTAAATTGTGCTGCTATGAACATCGATATTGCTGTGTCACTGTAATGTGCTGATTCTAAGTCCCCTGGAAAGATACCCAGGAGTGGAATAGCAGGGTTGTATGGTGGAGTCATCCCTAGTTTTTAAAGGATTCTCCATACTGCTTTCCAGAGGGGCTGTACCAGTCTGCAGCTCCACCAACAGTGTGTTAGTGTGCCTATTTCTCCACAGCCCCTCCAGCATCTATTGTTGTTTATTTTCTTCATCTTTGCCATTCTGACTGGTGTAAGGTGGTATCTTAATGTGGTTTTAATTTGCATTTCTCTAATTACTAAAGATTTAGAGCACTTTAAGAAGCGCACATGCTGAAGAACTCAAGGTGCGCCTAACTATCAACCTGTGCATCATAGAGTCACTTGGAGATGGTCAGGGGAAGAAGGCTCCCTGTCCCCTGGACAGGTGACCCACTAAGCTTCAAGACAATGCTCAAGTGACCCAGGCAAGGACAGTGCTTTATGTTGTTTTTGTTCCCCCAAATTCTAACTTCCAATACCTCAAAATATGACTTGGTTATGAGATAAAACCTTTAAAGAAGTAATTAAGGTAAAAATGAGGTCACGAGGGTGACTCTGATCCGATCTGACTATTGTTCTTAAAAGAAAGGAAGATTGGAGGCTGAAGTGGTGGCTCAGCAGTCACGGCTTTTGCACCACTGGCACAGCGAGGTCTTGGAGCAACGGAGGCTACGTGAAAATGAAATAAAATTGTTTCTTGCTTTCTCTCTCTCTCTCTCTCTCTCTCACCGTCCCTCTCTCTTTAAAAAAAAAGAAGGGAAGATTGGAACACAAATGCAAGGAGGGGAGACTAGTCACAGGGAGAAGATGTCTGGAAACCAAGGAGAGAAGCCTCAGAAACCAGCTTGGATCTCCAGGCTCTAGAATGGAGAGAATATAAATTCCTGTTGTTTCAGCTGCTTAGTCTGTGGTATATGTTACTGCAGCCATTAGCAAACACATACATGCCTAGAAATGAGAAAGCCTTTTTTAGGCTTCCTTCTACTATTTTATAGACTAAAACTATGAATGCCCCCAACCCACTCTGCCCCTATTGAGTGACAGCCCAGCCGGGGTCTTTCTCTATATCTTGCACCGTATTCCTTCTCTCCAGATGTGAGGTGGTGACTCCCTGAGTGGCCTGCCTTGCAGAACCAGCACCAGATCAATTTCCCAATGGAAAACAATACTAGGGAATGTTTTGCCTTTCTTTCAACAACCAATAAGAATTGACTTAGCTCTTCCTATGACAAAGACATAGAACTAAGTGTGGCAGGGAAATGGGTGTCATCCTAACCTTTAAGAAAGAAGCAAATTCACAAGGAAGGGAGTTAAACTTCCCCATCTCCCACCTCCTTATCTGAATATAATTGCATCATTTTTCACAATAACTTGCAAGCATTGTAAAAAAAAACCAAAATAAGTGACTTAGTAAGTCCGAAGACTTCACTTAAGAATTTGGCCCTGGACTTATAAAATAGGTGGTGGGATAGGGTTATGGTCAGTGTTACAGACAAAAAAAGTTGCATTCTTTCATTGAAAATAGGTCAAGCATCAACACAACAATTTAATGCATTATTCCCCTTAATAGAAGCCCAAATCAAATGTCTCACTCAATCAAACTAAGTTAGCAGAGAAAGCCTCTGTGAGCCCCAGGTTCAGCTCCAGCAGGCCTGTTTTGAACGCCACTGACTGAGGTCTGTTTGTATCATTAAAAAATTATCTTAACTGCTTGCTGCCAAAAGTAATTTGCCCAGCATTGTCCACTCCTGGGCAGCAGAACTAATGTTTCCTGTGGCTGTAGATGCCTGTGAAATAGCATCACAAACGCCCACAGAAGCAGGAGAGTGAGCTGAGAGGGTGGGGAGCCCTCTGTAAGAAGTGATAAGACCTGGGGTGGGGGCAGGTATGCAGATAGCTGCAGGGAGCAGGGACCAGAGCAAGACCTCTGAAAGACAGGCAGACGGGGGACACCTGGACTGCACAGGCATGTACATGATGGTAGTGTCACTGTTTTCAGATTCTGGTCCCCTATCACTTTCTAGGATCTAGGAAAGCATAACCATGCCTGGTGCACATGCATGTTGTGAGTGAGCCCTTTGTTTCCCAGCATCTTTACCACTCCATCCCCACCCCTGCCACCTCTCCCCTCTTCCTTATCTATCTATCATCTATCTATCTATCTATCATCTATCTATATCTATCTATCTATCTATCTATCTATCTATCTATCTATCTATCTATCTATGTGTCTATCTACCTAAACTATCTATTATCTATTTATTCATTTGTTGGTACCAGGGATTGAACCCAGGGGTGTTTAAGCACCGAGCACATCCTCAGACCTTTTCATTTTTTTTATTTTGAGACAAGGTCTCACTAAGTTGCTGAGGCTGGGTTTGAACTTGCAGTCCTCTGGCCTCAGCCTCCCATGTCCCTGAGATTACAGGCCAGGTAGTGACTCTGGGATGCTGACATCTGGGGAAGCTCAGCAGGGCACAGAAACGTCTTTTCCTGCCTCTTGCCTTCCCCCAGCTGCATTCCCTGTCCCTTAGAGACTGGGTCTCTTCGGAGGCAGCCTATGATGGCTGTGTTTGGTTTCACCTCCCCGCTGCTTGGTGCCCCAGGAGGCTGACCGTGCATGATGCCAACCGACTGGTGGGGATGAAGGTGGGTGGAGCGAGGAGAGTAAGGTGTAGGGGTTTGTGTCCCCTTCCCTCACTACAGCTGTTGTGTCCCTCAACAGTCAGTCACTTGCTATCCTGCTTCTCTGTCCCTGAGGCTAGTGGGGTGATGGGCCCTTCTCTTACTGGCTGTGCTCCATGGCTGTGGCTGCTCTCTGCCTTACCCATGTGCTTGTGAGCAGCCCCGTGGTACAGCCACACAGGGGCGCCTTTTGATTCTTCTTTCAGGAAGGAAGCTGTCCTTTATCTGTCAGGCTGCAGTTCATTGACCACCTTCAACTCACGATCAGTTTTATGATTTTCTGTTGCTGCTCTTGCTGCTTTGCCAATGCCTGGCCTGACCATTTCAGGGACAGCTCTAATGGGCAGTCCTTAGTTCCAGCTCCCCATTGTTCTGGCTCAGACCCTGTTGGGTCTGAGTAGAGTTCAGAAGCTCCTGTACCCAGTCCTGCTTCCTCCCTTCTTTTCTTTTACAAGTATCAGATCTACATAAAAGACAGGGGTGGGGGAGCTTTCCTGCTTCCTCCCTGTTTTATCCTCCGCAAGCATTAGACCCAGTAAATCAGTCACGCTCCTAAGTCCAGTCTCAGCACCTGATCCCTGGTGACTCCAGTTAGCACCTGGCCTTACCAAACTCTACTCACTGTCTCCTCTCCATCAGGCCCAGACGGAAGCACTTTGGTATTCATTTAATGAAATTTAAAAGGAGGAAAAGTCCTTGCATCCCTCCGGGGCTGCCCTGCCCATGACTGTGGCCATCAGAAAGCAGAACTCAGGGACCGCAGTTTCTGTGTCGTCCCAGATCCCCCCACCAGCATTCTCACACCTACACTCCTGTCCTGGCCACCCAGACCTGTGTGAGGCAAAGCTGGCGAGAGTTGGAGAAGCTGCTGGACTGTGGGGAACAAGCAGTGACAGAAACAAGAAGCCCAGGTCTCCGGCTTTTCTCAGTAGGACCTTGGGAAAACACATTTAATCCTGATCAATTGGAAGAAAATGTCCAAAGTCATTGAAGCAGTGAGACAAAAACAGCACCAGAGAGGTTCAAAGTTTATTCTTTAACTCTGGAGTCCAGATTTGCTAGCTGGGAGCCGGGTTATTCAGTCTCCCCAGCCTGATCTGTGCAGGAAAGAAGCGAAGATGGAGATTCTTGGTTGCTTAGGTTGGGACATGCAGTATCTAATGCACTGTTGGGAAATAGCTAGGTTCATAATTCTTACTTTTATTCCTGCAGTACTTCACATGTTTTCTCACTCTTTCAAAATGAGATGAGTGCCACAAATCTCTAAAAATAAAATTAACTTAGTTTGTAAAAAGGATATGTCACAGGGAGCCTGAACATGAAGACTGCATTTTCTTGGGTCATTCTAATTTTAAGGATTCTGGCCTGTTAACAAAAATATACATATTATTGGATCACGTATCTTCTTTATGGTTCATAAAATTTGGTCTTGTTTTTCACGTGATATTTTTAGGAGAAGAAAAGAGGTGGGAGAAGGGGAAGTATGGCTGGAATATTTTCGAATTTCAAAAGCCCTGTTTCATTCCTGTCATATCAGTTCTTGGTTCTTTCCTGTAATAAGTGAAATTCAGTGTTTCTCATTAAATGCCCCCCTTTCAAATCTTTAGATTTATGACTATTGGTTGAATTGGGGAGTATCGTAAGGAAATGCTGAATGGGGCAGAAAAATCCCCTGTTCCCACACAGTAAGGCAAATGCTGATTATCACACTCCAGTCCAAGGTAGCTTTCAAATTCTAAGGTCCTTTGTCTTGCATGGGAGTGGAGAAGTGTTGGATCGATCTACAGAGGGGTAAAGCCCCTCTGTTCATTTCCAAAATTCCCATTGGAAATAAACACTTGTATTTCAGCTGTCTCGGGTAGAGGCTTCTCCACTGATATTTCTAATCTATCACTTCTCCACTCTCATACAAAAAAGGTCCTTCCCACCTTTGGACTGAGCCAAACTATATTGTAACTATATTCAAGTCAGAATCAACATTTGTCGTTTGAGCTCATTTGTGTTACCTTGCACAATTTTGTCTCTGGACAGCAGAAAATATTTTAGGAAATCTTCATGTGTAGCCCACGTCACCCAGGCACTCTCTCCTCACTCCCATCGCCTTCCTTGAGTCCTGGGTCTGACTCTACAGGGCTTGGTCAAGATTGCTTGCTAACACAATGGCATCCAGGTCATGCCTCCTGTCTCTGCAAAGGTGACCCTGCACTCCTGGATACATCCTCTCCCCTCTTCTTGCCTCAATATTCTTTCATGGTTCATTTCCTTTGATGCTCCCGGTCACTTGGTAGAGCCCCTCTGTTCATTTTCAAAAATTCCCATTGGAAATAAACACTTGTATTTCAGCTGTCTGGGGTAGAGGCTTCTCCATTGATATTTCCAATCTATTGCTTCACTACTCTCATGCAAAAACCTCTGCTGTCTTGACCCTCCTTCCCCATACACATTCACATAATCACCACCTCCTTCCTGTTCTTCTCATCCGCAGCTACTAAGCACTTTGCCATCTTATTTACACGCTTTCTCCCTATTCCAGAACATGGTTGTATCTGTGTGAACAATTTATCGGTACCGGTTATAGTTGGTTTGACTGAACATGAAATACACAGGTAAGTAGTTTTAACAATATAGGAATCCCTCATATGAGGCCAGTCTAGAAGCGAGGCAGATCAGGGCTAGAATGGTGACTTCATGTTTTATGGAATGCCTGTCTTTCTGCTCCACCAACCTAGCCTTGGTTTCCATCCTTAAAATAGTTCCTGGCCTAAACTGGCAGAGAGGAGAAGAAAGAAGAAATGGCAAATGGATACAACTTCCTGGTGATTACTCACTTAAAAAACTTTTTCCTCAATCTCTACCTTCTCCACCTAATGACTTTTACTTACATTTCTGTCCATACCTAACTGCAAAGAAAGCTAAGAATTATAGTCTCTTAGCTGGCTCCATTGCTGTTCTGAATAAAAGCAGGGTTCTATTAATAATAAGTAAGCAATTAACATGTTTGCCAGATAGCTCCTCTCCAATGTCACTGACCCTCATTTCCACTCCCTGTGCTCTGCACTCTGTGGCCCTGAGCCCTCACTTCCTGATCTATTTAGTTAATATCCTATCTCCAACCTCAGCACCTTCCCTTGCCTTCCCATACTCACTCCTGCTTCATCTGTTCTTCATCACATGAAGCCTCACACGGAATCCTTCCGTTCTCCCGTCTCCCCCCATTCATAAGATGCATCAGTTGGAGAAGGAGACACCAGGGTGGAATTAGACATACAAGGGGTTTATCTAGGGAAATGCCTGTGAGGATCAGGGGCAGGGAAGCAGGAGCAACCAAGGAGATCTCTGAGCCATGGTGCAGGCCTGACATCTGTGGGAAGCAGGGGCCGAGGAGGAAGAGTCTGGTTGCAGCTGAGTTCTAAGCAGAATCTCGGTCAGGTTACTGGAAAGGCCTCAGCCCAAATTGCCCCTTATGTTGGGCAGAAATGGCCCACACACAATGATCCCTCTGTGCTCAACTTCTTCTCCCCTCTACTACTAACATGTTTATCTCCAACCCTGATAATCCACACGCTTCTCCTAAAATCTCAGCAGGGCTCCCTTGCCTTCCTTTTTGTGTCCTTGATTTCTTTCTGACTCCTTAAGATCCTTGCTTCAGCAATCAGTCCATTTGTTCTTATTTCTTCAGCTCTCTCAGGAAGAGGCCACAGCAGGAGCTAAAGTAGCACAGCAGGGTCTGGGGAAACAATCCCAGTTTTTGTATGGCTGGAGCAAAATTGTGAGGTACATAATAAATGCTGAATAAATATGCATCCGATGAATACACTCCTATTTTGTCTTTTCCAGTTGAATGTAAGCTTTTTGAGGGTGAGGACTATGTCATATTCATCCTCATATTGTACCTAATAACCCACAGCCACAAATACAAAGTTGTCAAGCTAGTAAAGTTGCTTTACAAATTTCTTGCTATTTTAGAAACAAAATTATTTCTCTAAATTCTTCTAATGCCTAGTATGAAACTTGTCATACAATAGATGTTTAATTAGTAAACGTTTGTTCAATTAAAAATAAACCTTTCACTGAGCATGGTGGTACACACCTGCAACCCAAGCAGCTTGGGAGGCAGAGGCAGGAGGATTGCAAGTTCAAAGTCAGCCTCAGCAACTTAGTGAAGCCCTGAGTAACTTAGTAAGACCCTGTCTCAAAAGAAAAACTAAAAAGGGCCAGGGATGTTGTTCAACAGTTAAGCACTGTGGGGTTCAATCCTGGTACTAACATAAATAAATAAATTAATTAAACGTTTCACTGTGCATATCGCATGCATATTATGCCAGGGACTAAGGGAAATAAAAGAGGAGTTTATGATTTATCTACCTAAACCACTTCACTGCCTTTGATATATCTACCTTTGGGTACTCCATGGGCTTGAGCAGGATGATCTTATCTATCCCATGAGTACACCATGCCATGCTCAGGACCAGTTGTAACAATCAGTATATTATATAGGTGCATGTTGTTTGATCATAAGTGTTTCTCCCTTTGGCCGGTGATTTTCAGGGCTCCGGGTGCCAAATGCAGGAATTGGAACAGATCCAGAGTATGGACAGAAGTTTCTTCTGAAGGCAAAAGCTCAAAGCATTATCTAGAAAACAACCAGGACCTCAAGGGTGAATACTAAACAGGAACTGTAGTCAGGGACCCCCTTTTCCCAATTAAAAATGAGGAACATTTTCAAGAATAAAACTATAGAAATACATTCTGTGAAGTGCCAGGGAGTGAGATTGGCCAAATTATATTGCTATATTGTGTGCATATACAAATATGTAAAACAAATCCCATCATCATGTACCACTATAATGCACCAGTTTAAAAATGTGGAAAATTTGAGTAAAAAAAGAAATGCTTCGGGGCTGGAGCGGTGGCTCGGTGGTTACGGCGCTTGCCTGGCATGCCCAAGTACACAGGTTCAAACCCCAGCACCCACGTACACAACTGTCAGAGCAACAAAAGCCATGTGAAAAACTCAATAAAAATTGATTCTCTCTGTCTCTCTCTCTCTTTCACTGTCCTTCTCTCTTTAAAAAAAAAAAAAGAAAGAAAGAAATGCTTCTGGTAAGGATGAAACCAACAGTTTCTATCAAGCTAATCAAGCTATTGCCTCTGGTGAAATCAGGTTGTATTTATACATAAAGTCATTACAGACACTTTATAAGGTATTAATGCACCTAAAGAGAAAGGGAGGGTCATTGCAGGGTCAGCTGTGAGCATCCTGTGTGATCTGCACAGGCCATGTGTACCTGGCCTGGGTTGAGCCTGCGCAGTCTCAGGGGCCACATATTTCTACCACAGACTTGAATGATCAGACTCTCAGAAACTAATGCCTGTGGATGCAGGGACTCAAACTTCCCTTGCTCGGTTCATGTTCAACACACATTTTTCTAATTGTAATTTGATTTCTTTGGTGGGATGAGAACCCACCATGCATTAAAGTCTACGTGTGTTGCATTTTTTATTATAATTAATACCTTAGCCTTTTGATTTGCTTTTCAGTTCCTTATAAGCAAAGCAGCAATGAGTCTTTTTCTCAAGAAGAACTGACACAGGCACATTTCTGAGCCAAAAGAGCCAAGGGTTAAGACCTGGAATAGTGATGTTGAAATGCCAACCAGAGCAGCCTTTCTTGGACAGGCCTTTAATTGGCTCTTTCTTATAACACCCTACCGTCTCGATACAGTAGTTGTCACCATGAGATGAGCTGTGTGAACAGCTGAGTAAATAGTCACTAACAAAAGGTATGGAAATAAACTGTGTGTGTGTGTGTGTGTGTACATGCATATGTGTCCAGAGAGAGGCACTTCTTAACAACACTAGAAAATGCCAAGAAAGTAGTTAAATTAATAAGATATACTATCAGGTCTTTCTTTCTTTCTTTTTTTTCTTAGGGCTGAGGACCAAACTCAGGGCCTTGTGTGAGGTCTTTCATTTTTATTGGTGGGTCTTCCTCACAGTTAATGTTGGATAGATGAATGGGATGGATGGAGCATGGGTGGATAAAAGATGAATGGATAGATGAGTGAAACTAAAATGAAACTATTTAGTTTTGTCTTTGAACTTAATAGCACATAGATATCAAAAGTTACTGGACTAGGGATGTAGATCTGCTAATTTTTTACTGTATTGGAAACATAATTTTTCCAAGTTCCTCATTTCATTAAAATATGCCTTAGGGAAGGATGTGGTGGCACACACCTGGGGAGACTGAGGCAGGAGAATCACAAGTTCAAAGCCAGCTTCAGCTACTTAGCAAGGCCCTAAGCAACTTAGTGACACCCTGTCTCAAAATAAAAAAATAAAGCGCTTGCCTAGCACGCGCAAAGCCCCGAGTTTGGTCCTCAGCCCTGAAAATAAATAAATAAATAAATAAATAAATAAATAAAAATGGCTGTGGATGTGGCTCAGGGGTTTAGGGCCATGGGTGCAATCCCTGGTACCAAAAACAAAAAACAAATAACCCACCACCCCACCACAAAAAATAAAACATGCCTTAGGGATAGCTAAATTCAGAATAAAATCAATGATAAACTATTAAGGATTTTTCCTAAACTAAATGAATGGGAAATTATCTGTTTAAAATTCTTATACTAGAAGTCATAGGTGAAGCCCAGGAAAATCTGAAAGCTACACTAAACCATTTAGAGATTCAGACCGACAGACTGAGGAGACTCTTAATCCATGAGTTTTATGTTGACATCTGTAAGGAAATATCACCTATGAATAATATTAAGACCACAGCTTTCATCTTTACAGAGTTGAAAAAAATGGCTAGCTTTCATGACTCAAAATCTGGGTAATTTTCATGACTCATACTTTCATTAGGTCATTATTGAAAATCCATCTATAAAAATCTTTGAGGGTGGTAATTTGTACACAATACTAGTGAATTTGGTTAGGAGGCATATCAATTTAAACCCAGCTGCTGAGCAAAATGACAGCCTCATTTTTTCAATGTCTCCTCACAAAATACATACATACATAAATTCTCCCAAGTCACCAAGTGACTGTGGTGATTATTCATATTAATCAAAATGAAACTATAATAAGCCATAGAAAAACCCACTACACAGCCGTGCTGCGGAGTCAGGGACCAGGCGAGGGAACTCGTGGAAGTGCTACGTTGTGCAGGTTGCCTTGACAACTGTTCCCATAGAACCAGTCTTCAAAGATAGGCACAGACAAAGCACCAGAAAGATTAATTGATGATCATGCTCCTGTTTAAATGGCATTGAGATTTGATGATATTACCGCAACTATTTCTAAATTTTGGTTCAGTGTGTTTTAAACCTCACTTTTCTCCTTTGACTGCTATTTTTTTAGTGGAATTCCCCTGTTTTCTTTCTCTTTCCCAAATAAGAAAGCCCCTTTAAGAAAGGATAACAACTACAGTTAAACTGCTACTTTGGAAAACCTACACTAAATTATTTCTCATTCAAAGCCAATAATTCCACCAAAGGGACAGCCAGGGAGCCACACAGAGGGGATCTCCAAATGCAGGGAGAGGGGTAGTTCTTCAAGATTTAATCACAGCTCTGCTAGAACCTCCTTGGGTGTGTGTGTGCCCCAACAATCCCGGTGTACTGCAAGAAACCAGGAAACGGCTTGATAACTCAATCTGTCGAGAAGCTCACTCAGACACAGAGGACACAACGGTTCCACCGAGTCAGGCTTTCTCCCTTTGCTTGTAGAACAAAGACATCTCAGTAAGCAATTCCCAGTGTGGAAAAAAAAATCTGTGTGCAAATAGTGGATGATTTGAAAAGGTGGGGACAGAGAGCTAGAGAAGGGCCATAGGGATGAGCAACACATGAAACTCAACATGGCGGAATAAAAGAATCCTTGGAAGAGTTCAAATAGCATGACTAAACCAATTCCAGCCACCCATAGGAGAGAAATCAGAAATGCAATTACTCCAACCCTGAGGAATAAATACAGAAAATAAGAGGCCACAGGGAAGGCATAGCAGAGTACAGATGTGAATTAATAGGAGAACCCTAAGGAATTGCCTTTCTCTTTTCTTGCCTGTATTTTAGATGCCTTTCCTCAAATGAGCAATTATCTCAGCAGAATGGAGGAAGAAATGAAACTGCAGTCCCCACACCACAGGGGATGAAGGTGGACAGAAGAACTGATGCAAGTTTTGTGTGGCCTCTTGGGTACCTGCACAACCCATTGAAATGCTGAGACTAAGAAAAGCACTTATGAATTATTTCGTTTTAGCTGCAGCAAAGAACTGCCCCTCGGTTGCAAGAAGAGCAGATTCATCAGAAGTGCGCTCCTTCCACGCACAGGAAGAAACGGTGTGCCCAGCACGATGAGCCACTCCAGCTCTGTGAGTGATTTGACGTCATCACTCATCTGACATGGTGTGGGAGAGCAGAGACCTGGGTCCATGCAACCTCCAAGGTCAGCCTGGCTGCGTAGCCATCACAGGTGTCCCCGTCCCAGCTGGAAGCACGTCCTCCTCCTCTGAATAGGAGGATGATATATAGAAACAGCTCACAGCTCACAACCCCAGCCTTGTATGAGGGATTCTCAACTCCAAGCCAAATCCTATAGTTCAGTCACTTCAAGAAATTATTGATTCCCCTGAAAGAAAAAGAATTAGAATAATTATTTCTGTGCTTTGAAGGAGATAGCTAAGTAGTACAGCTTCATCCCTATCATTAACACCATTTTGTTAACTTTGTAATGTTTTGATTTGTGTGCTTGTTTATTGCCTTCGTTCGCTGTAAACTTCTGAAACCCAAAGCATGTGTGTACGTGGAGGAGGTGAATTTTCCGTATCCCTCAGTCTGCCTATAGTCAGGAATTCAGTCAGCAAACATTTTCAGTTGAGTCCATTGTGCTGGATGCTACAGAGCCAGCCTTTGGCAAGCTAGATAGTGGCCCTACAGCACTGTGAAGACTGATGATGACACACGAGAGACACGAGTGTTGTGAAAGATGGGGCAGGACCTAACCACTGTGTTCCCTGGGGTGGGGGCGAGGGTCAAGGGGAACCTCACTAAGGAAGTGGGATTTTAATCTGAGCTTTCTTGGCAAAGGCAGCGGGGAAGGGAGGACTCTTTAGGCAGAGGGAAGAGCAAGTACAGGAAAGGCCCTGAAGTGTCAGAAAGGATGGAATGTACCAGAAGCACAAAGAAAGCCCATAGAACTGGGAAGGTGGGCAGGGTCTTGGTGTCTTTGTGAGGACATGTTGACTTGAGCCTCAAGGGAAAGGAAGGTGGCGAGGTTCCTAAGTCACGGATCGTTGGTTGGTGCACTGCGTCTGTGGCTGCTGCCTTTTGACTCTCTGACCATGACCTTGCTGTTGACCTGTGTATGAGCATTTCCACACTCGCCTTCCGGGTCTGCAGGGGAGCCCACTAAACTTCCTTTGCTCCTTATCACATGTATCTATCAGATATAAGCTAGACTTTATAAAAACACCTAAAGAATTTAATTGAAAAGTTACATTCCGTGTATGTGCGTACTTTCCCACGTTCTCCTCCCAGGGCAGGGGTATGGTACAGGATCGGTCAGAGCATGGAGTCTGAAGCCTGGGTTCAAGTCTCCGCCTTGGCTCCTAGTTTCTGGTGTGAAATTGGGCAAGTTCTTAATTTTCCCGTGCCTTCGTCTCTTCGCTTGTAAACTGAGGGATGACAGGACCTCATAGGCAGGTTGACCACTTAACGTATCATCCCAAGTGGGCATTTTGGAGATGCAAGGGGTTCCTAGCACAGGTAACCTGCAGTGCACTTCAAAGAGTGCCTGGCACATAGCAAGGGCGGGTTGATGCCATTACTGGGATGCGTTCATTTATTCCCAAGAAGAATGGAGCTGCCAGCTGTTTTTTAACATTGACGTGTTGAAGGAGAACTGGAAAATATTTGGAACTCTATGGAACTGTGTGGCAAACTTGAAAGCATTTTAACTAGATGAGGATTATCTCTCGACAACTAACCCAACACATAAAAAAAAACCTTAAATAAATACAAATACTTTCGGTGGGCAATACTGGTTAAATATAAATATAAGTACTTTTTCAAATGGTAACTTTTTCACATGGGAATTAATAATTGCTCATGAGAGGGCTGGAGCGGTGGCTCTGTGGTTGCAGAGGTTGCCTGGCATGCACAAGGACCTGGGTTTGAACCCCACCACCACATGTATAACTAAGTGGAGCAAAAACGAAAACAAAAGCAAAAATGAAAAAAATAAAGTGAATTCTCTCTTTAAAAAGAAAAATAAAAGTGGGCATTAGCATTTTGCAACATGCTCTTGTAGTTATGCAATACTCCACTTTTCTGCATGCTTTCTCCATGCATGAACGTGTGTGCGAGCATGTATCTATCTACACATCTATTTTTCAAAATTAAGGTCTAAAGATGCATGTGCGTTAGCTTCCTAGAGCTGTCACAACAAAATACCACAAACTGAGTTCTGGGGGCAGAAGCCTGAGGCCACGCACTCTCTGAAGGCTCCAGGAAAGGATCCTTCCTTGCCTCTTCCTGATGCTGGTAGCTTCTGGCATTCCTCTGTGTTCCTTGGCTCTTGGCAGCAGAACTCCATTCTCTGCCTCCGTCTTCACAAGGACTTCACCACTGTGTGTGTCTGTCTCTGTAAGTTTGCAGGGTCTACAACAAAGGCATGGTAACACAGAATCCAAGGCAATCATAGATATGTAGTGGGGGGGAGTACAGTAGGAAGGGGAGGGGAGACGGAGGGAGAATAGGGAGGGATCAAGGGAGTAATTCTGGTTTAAGTATATATGCATATCATATTGTTACCTTAAAAGCATTTATGATTGTACAATAACTCAATTCCTTAATAAAATATATTTAAAAATAAAATTGTATTGTCAAAAAAAAGTTTGCAGGGTCTATAAGGACATCAGCCATTGGATTTTAGCCTCCTCCCACCCTCACAATCCAGTTTGACCTCATCTTAACTAATTACATCTGCAAATGCTATTTCCAAACACACTCGCATTCTGAGGTTCCAGGCGGACATGAATAGTGTGTGCCCTCCATTCAACCCAATGCAGTATATAATGATGATATCTGGCTTTACAGTGTAAAGTGCTATTCTCCATCTCAGAGTATCCAAAAATGCGTATTTGAATCTCTTTTAGGTAAGATGAGCAGGGAGTCCAGTCTAGCTTTCCTTATCTCCATGAGTGTCTGCTGATTACTTGGGTAGAGATGGGTGGTTCTGGGGTGGAACTGAGATCTCGACCCAGCAAAGGAAATCCGGTCTCCACAGAATAACAGAAACTGTAACCTGGACTTAGCCACCACAAGGTTAGGTTTAGCCTACCAGTGAGCTGCCATATGGACCAGGGCCATTGTGGGTTTGGGGGGGGGGTTGTTTTTATTTTTGTACCAGGGATTGAAAACAGGGGTGCTAAACCACTGAACCACATGCTCAGCCCTTTTGATATTTTACTTTGAGACAGGGTCTAGCCAAGTTGCTCAGGACCTCACTGTTGCTGAGGCTGGCTTTGAACTTGTCATCCTCCTACCTCAGTCTCCGGAGTTAAGCATGTGCCACCGTGCTCAGCAACCATGGCCACTATAAAGTCAGCACTCCTACAGTCACCTCCCACCCTCGCTCAGGTCTTCTGAGGTGCTGTCCTGAGGCAGACTCATCTCCCTGCCTCTGGCCCAGAGTGCTTGCTGACATCATTCCTCCTTGTCGGCTCACGGAAACTAACCACTGTTCCCATCTCTCCCTATCCTTCCTCAAGGTTAATTTTGTTTTAAAAGACCCTCCGGCCCAATCCTGAAGTTCACCTTAGTTAGGGCCTAATCTACCACAAAGGAGTTGTCTAACTTTGAAATCAGGGATAAGTTGTCAGAATGAATCTTGGTCACTTTCTAGTCAGAAGGCCCCAGGGCCCCTTACGCAAGTGCGATGGTTCCTTCTCTAGAACAACAGGTACTAGGCAGCTCTGGGAGAGATTCCTTGCTCAGCCACAGAGAATGCACCTGTCCTTCCCGCCGGCAACAGGTGCCCAACTGCCCTCTCAGTACTTCAGAGGGGGTAAACAGCTGTGAAGTTGTTCTTCCTGAGAGAAGGGAAATGTGTGTGGGAGACTTGTGGTCTCGTCCTACAGACCTAGAGGAGCCTGGCAAAAGCTTGAAAGTCCCCTTTCACTGTGATCCACTTTTGAAATTTAGCATCCCTCTTATAAGCTGCATACTGTCCCATTGCATGGATATAACTCATGTAACTTTTTGCCATCTTTTAATACATTTAGGTGGTTTCCCATCATGAATCAACTAGGAACAAAATCTTTACTCACTGAATAAAAATTCATTAAACATCTACTATGTGCTAGTCATCATTTTAGGGCAAGTTATGATCTAGAGTTCTTGTCCTCAGCTCACATTTTAGTGACAGGAAAAGAAGTCAGCAAATAAGTAAATGTAAAATGGAAAGCCTTCCTAATTAGAGTGGAAAAGGGAAAAAAACAGGACAAGGTGTCAGAACTACAGGAATTGCTCATCTAGGGAGAGCAGCAGAGGCCTTATGGAAACCTGGTGTTTGTCCAGTCCGGCCCCCTGGGAAAGGTTTTCATGAAGTGCACCAACCTTCTCGTGAAGATTTGCCTTTTTGTGTTCTTTGACTTTTTTCCTTTTTTTTTTTTTTTGTCTCTTATATGGGGATTGAACTCAGGGACACTTAACCACCGAGCCACATTCCCAGCCCTTTTTATTTTTTATTATGAAACAGAGTCTAAGTTGCTAGGGCCTCGCTATTGCTGAGGCTGGCTTTGAACTTACAATCCTCTGGCCTCAGCCTCCCAAGTTGCTGGGAACATAGGTGTGCACTACTGTGCCCAGCCTTTTGTTTCTTTTCTGTTGTTTTTCTAATTCTATCATGCATGAAAATAATCGGAAATCACTCCACTAAGTGAAATTACCACATACACCAAAGTAAGTACATTTTGTACAAGCGAATAAGGAACATACTGGATTTTTGAAAATCCATGGTCACTCACAAAAGTACAATTAGTATTATATCTACTCCATGAAATAGTGTGATTTTAAATGGAAGGATGATTTGAAAATTATGAAGAACAGCCACCACACATGTTCAGTCGAGATACGGCGGGATCGATTTGTAACAGGCTCTTTATCCTTAAAAGATTTGGGAATTGTGTACCCCTCCATAGTTTTGTCAACAATTAAACTGGCACCAAATGAAGACTAGTAGGACTACTCAGATTGAAAGCAAATTTTCACAACCTGTTATTGCAATTTAATTATTTAAAAAGACCCTGCTGCCTTTAAAATACTGCCCTTTCAAATACTCAAATACTTCTGTCACGCTGAGAGCCAAGTTCTTCATAATTTTATACTTTAGCAAACTACAACATTTTAGGTAGCCAGAAGTGTAAATGTTCTCAAATTTAGCTCCTGCAGTTACTTTTTAAAAGTGTGTGTGGCATACGGGTGTATATGGTGTTGTGTGTGCGCATGGTGTTGTGTATGTGTGCATACATGTAGTGCTGTTGTGTGCATACATGGTGTACTTCCGTGTAGCATGTGTGTGTTTGCTGTGAATAGGCCTGCTGTTGGGTGTGGTGTGTATGTGCGTGTGGTGTCGTGTTTTAATATGTATGTGCGCATGTGTGTGGCACTGTTGTGTGCATGCATGGTGTGTGCGGTATGTGTATGCATGTGTGTGATGTTGTGTGTGTGTGGTGTGTATGTATGTGTGGTTCGTGTGTGCCTGTGTGTGTGGTGTCATGTGTTGGGGTGTGTGTGTATGGTGGAAGTTGCTTTCTGGTTATCAATTCAGTGCTGTGTAATAGTCTGCCTCAAAACTTGGTTGCTTAGGGCTGGAGCAGCGGCTCAGCATTGGAACATTTGCTTGGCAAGTGCAAGGACTGGAATTCAAACCCCAGCACTATGTATACAACTAAGTGTTGGAGAAATAGAGGCCAGATGGAAAGATGAATAAATTTACTCTTTCTCATTCTTTCCCTCTCTCTTATTTAAAAAAAAGAAAAAAACCACCACCACCAACAACAACAAAAACCAACTTGGTGGCCTAAAACAGGACCAATTCCATCACGCTCACCCTCTGTGGGGCAGGCCTGGGGCTGGACTTCACTAGTCAGTCCTATGCTTTATGTTGCAAAAACTAGGTCACTCAGAGGAATTCAACTGTGTCTTGGTAGGACTGAGGGGGCTAAAAAGGCTTCTTTTACATTGTGTCTCTCTGGCGGGTGGCTGAGAAGCGAGGCCCCTTTCCTTCTCCATGTAGTCCCAGGAGCTACTCTTTGTGGTCTCCTGAATGGTCATCAAAATTCCTCTTACATGGCAGCGCAGGTTTCCAGGACAGGATTCCATGAAGTGGGGTAGGGTAGGGACCGCTGTAGAGCCTGCCAGTCTTTAATATTTAAGCCATGAACCTAATGCAGGTCACTTCCATTGTGTGCTATTGATCAAAACAGTGACAGGGACCACTAGATTGAGGAAGTGACGTAGATCCCTCCATCCAAGTGAATTTGTTGTCATCTGAAAATCTGACTCAGTATATATTTAACTTTTTATTGTGGAAAATGTGAAACTCGTATCGAAGTAAACAGAACAGTGTATGGATTTCCATGTACCCTTCCTCCAGCCTCAGTAGTTGTCAACTTGTGGCCAATTTATTTCATCTACACCTATCCCATTTCTTCTACTCTTATTTAAAATCAAGCCTGCGATGCCACATTAATTCATCCCTTGCAGTTAAGTTTTAAAGTGCTATGATGAGTACAGGAAAGAACAACTTTTAGAAAAATTATCTGTTCTTTTCATTTCAGAGGTTTTTTTTTTAAATCAACTTGTTCTTACCTCTCAGAAGGTCCTCTTCTTCCAAGAAATCTCTGACTATTTCAACAGCAAAGAACAACCATTTTCCTACAGGCTGTGGCGAAACATAAAC
This sequence comes from Aplodontia rufa, assembly GCA_004027875.1. Lineage (NCBI taxonomy): Eukaryota > Metazoa > Chordata > Mammalia > Rodentia > Aplodontiidae > Aplodontia > Aplodontia rufa. Next base: position 3,646 of record PVKS010033887.1, on the reverse strand, counting down.
TGGATTCAGATTCAGGGGACCTGGGGTCCCGTCTCTCAGCCTGTGACCAGCTATGGCACAATGATGATAACAAGGAGAATAGCTAACCAAGTCCCCACTTGGCACTCCAAGGGTTAGAAAAGTTAGACAACTTGCTCAGGATCAAAGAATGCCCCTGGGGGTGGGACTGTCGTCCAAATCACTCTAAGGCTGTTTCTTCCTGGGTCCCACGGCCTCAACCATTCAAGCTCAACCGACTTCACTGGAGAATAGTATATTAGATGCTTGAAAAACCACTTTGAAAATATTTCAGGTTTGAATCACAAAAACTTTTGAACAGTTAATACATTTTCATGGCTCAAAAATCAGAACAACATAAAACTGTCCAGAGTCTGGCTCCCACTTCTGTTTATCTCACTCCCCTACTCACTTTCTCCGTAAAAGTAAGTTTTTATTATATATTTCACTAAATGCAGCAAATGTAAGTGTGTGCATTTCCATTTCCTCCATTCTTACACAGAAAGGAGCACCTTTCTCTGCTCCATCTATATTGAAGCTGTTCCTAGACCACAAATAGATGCTTCCTAGTCTCTTCCACAGCTGCCCAGTATCAGCATGTGTTTACCAGGATTTATTTGACAATTTCTGTATTTATAGACATCAGGTTTTTCTTCCTCCTCCAGTCTTTTTTATTATAATCAAGCACAAAAGTTTATTTCTGTGGAAAAACAAAGATACAGAATGGCACCTGTAATTCCAGTGACTCCAGAGGCTGAGGCAAGAGGATCACAAGTTCCAGGCCAGCCTGGGCAACATCCTCAAATAAAGATCAAAAGGGGTGAAGATGTAGTTCAGGGAAGAGCATCCCTAGGTTTAATTCCTAGTACCCCGTTTAAAAAGGTACACAATACCTGTGTGTATATATTATAAAAAGGAGCAGTCGGTAGCAGAATCTCTTGGTTCCCTGATTTATTCAATGCTGTCATTCCTTACCTACTTTTTTTTCTCCTCCTCCCTTTTCCTCTTCTCTCCCCTCCTCTCTCTTTCTCTATCTCAATTTCTGTCTCCCCTCCCTCTGTTCCCAATGCCCCCTTCTCTCTTTCTCAGGCAGGATCTTGCTATGATGTCCAGATTGGCTTTGAGCTCCTGGGCTCCAGTGAGCCTCCTGCCTCAGCCTCCTGAGTAGCTGAGACTACAGACACGTGCATCCGGCTCCTTTATTCACTTTTGATATTTAACACAAGAAAATTCTTCAGATTTAACTTCAAGAGTCTTCTGGTCAGGAAACCCCGGGCCCTGAGAATGCCAGCCCGTGGATATCCTCTTATCATTATCACTTTTCATGGATCTGATCTGTGTTTACCTGGAGGCTTGGTTTTGCTCCACTCCTAGATCCATGAGAACATGCTGGCCCATGGTCTGAGATCCTGGGAGAAGAAAGGCTTCTGGAAGATGCATCTGGGAAGGTGCTTACTTTGTTACCTTTGTGCAACTATAAATCCATGCTGGAACTCACCAAGGTAGCAGCTTAGAGAAATGTGTGACTGCTGACAAAGAAGGAGGTAAAGGCCAAATCCCAGAGGAGGGATCTCAAGACAGTAGAGGGGGTTTTCCTTGCTTTCCTCTACTCTCGCTGAAGAGGAGGTGATTCTAGAACTGAAGGCAAAGAGCCCAGATTTCCCTCAAGTGTCCTTGTCAGTTCCCCAGATCCCAGCAATCACAGATTCATTTGGGTTTAAAGCATCTCAGTTAAAAGGTAAATAGCTTCAGTCATTTGTGCTTCAACATTGTCTTACCCCACTGTCTTATGGTAGTGGACCAGGACCAGCTGTGATGAACTGAGGGCTGGGAACTGTGATTCTCGTGGAGCTGGGGGAGAGGCAAATGGGGAGGTTATGGTAGTGGGCAGGACTCTGGGATGCTAGAGGCTGAGAACTCTGATTACCTCATCAATAGAAGGGAAAGAAAGCAGAGATGGAGTTGTGCAGAAGAGAGGTGTGTGGTGCCCCCGGGGAATACTGCCCTCTTTTTAATTTTTCCTAAGAGCAGTTCTCGTTATTTGGACACATTTACCAATAATTGAACTCTGGATCTTACTACTGTATTGTTTGTCTGGGTTTACTATTCTAACTGTAAATTTTAATCCAGAGATGACAGAGCAAGGTCCAGCCAGAAAGTAAACAGTGGTGCATAGTTGCTTGGTTAGCAGTACCATTAGCACTCTAATTTGACCACAGAATATTCTATTTCATGGTCAAGATTTCAAAATTCTCCAACATATCATTACGCCCACAATAAGAACACAAAGAAATAACTAGACCAGAGCAAAGATTTTTAAGGAAGGGTAGAGTGCATAGAAGGGAAGCAGTACACATATTTTCAAAAAACTAAGTTAGTTATTTCTAAAACTCTTCAGCACAAAACCTCAGCTATGTGCCCAACTCAGTTTTCCATCCTTTCTGTTGCAAAGACTCCCAGAGCAGTTAAGTCTTTCACAAAAGGTGCCAACATGCCCCATAAATGACTAAACAGTGTATGCTAGCACTGGTATTTTGATCTATCAACTTCTAGGAACTCAGAAAAGCCCCATCCTGTAACACCAGGTGGGTCGAACCCTTTGTGAGCCTGACACATATTGAGCAATAGTGTCCTACTTCCCAAACTTCTCCTGCCAGGGGTTCTTTCAACATCAGCGCATGGTTTCTGGGTTTCCTTTTTAGTTCTATTCCATCCCTATTTGGATGCTTCTTCCTGTTTCAGCTGTAGCAAATACTGTACATCGGTCGCTTCTTCCCTTCTCTCCTGCTCATCATAAATAGTATTTCTTCAACAATATCCCTTCTGAGATTCTGTTTTAATTTTAGAATAGTTTTAGATCATAGAAAAATTTCAAAAATAGGATAGAGAATTCCCATATACCCTACACCCAGTTTCCCCATTGCTAACATCTATATTAATAGGGAACACAGCCACAAATAATGAACCAATGTGATACATTATTATTAACTAAAGTCCATAGCTTATTCAGACTTTTGTAGTCTTTCCCAAAGATCCATTTTATTTTCCATAATCCCATACAGGATTACATACCACATTACGTTTAGTTGTCCTGTTAGGCTCTCCTTTATTGAAACAGTTCATGATTAAATTTATGACAGAACCATTCCCTGTGTAACAGACCAAAAGCCTCAACTTAATACAATAATAATCACACACATACACGTTATTACTGTCACATGAAGATATGTAAAATAAACATTTATTTGAAAGTATATATAATTCTGTGTTGTTTACTCTTCTATGACATAAATGCTATTATTTAAGCAATACATTAGAAATTAGTGTCAACTGGTAAGAACTAATAGTAGGATTAATTAAACAAATAATATATGTTAGATAAAATATAACAGTGGTTTTGGAATAAGTTTTTTGTTACAGAATAGAATTAATCTCAACTTCTATGTTGTATTTGCGTCATATTTCATTCTCATGCTTCTTCTGGGAGACCCTGGGGCTGCCTTGCAGGATGCCAGACTGTGGGAAGGGCTTGTAGAATATTGTTAAGGTGCATGCTGGTCACCAGTGGAGAACACACACCAGCCAGTCAGATCTCTCCTGATGAAGATTGCCTGGGTAAACTTGATACCTTTCCCGATCCTTAGTCTTT
>PVKS010033886.1:0-21353 GCA_004027875.1 Aplodontia rufa | reverse complement strand
AAGATGATAACACAGTTTTGGTTGTAGATTCTGAAGATAAGAAGAAAAATTTGAGCACTGGAGCAAACCAAAGTATAGCAGTCTAGTTGATGAGAAGAACATTACAGAAGCCTGAAAACAACAGACGTTGAAGAGGAACAGGCAGAGCACTGAAAGTCAAATGAGATCAATGTTAAGAAGGAGGGAGTGAGGCTGGAGTGGGGACTCAGCAGTTGGAGCATTTGCCTGGTACGCCTGAGGACCCGTGATGGAACCTCAGCCCTGAATACACAGTTAAGTGTCCGAGAAATAAAGTCAAGAAGAAAAAGTAAATAAAATTAATTCTCTCTTTCTCTCTTACCCTCCCCCTCTCTCTTAAAAAAAGGAGGGCATAAATACCTGTGTCTAATGATGATGATAGGAAGAGTACATGTCTTGATTTTCTAAGAGAGACTTCAATTCAACCTTTGCCTCAGCATAGTTATCAATAGGAACTCCTTTTAGTCTCATGAGTGAAGTGGTCAAGCACGTGCTGGGTCAAGTAAAATCAACTAACATTTGACTACTGTATTTAGAAATGTGAGCATTATAAATAGCTAAAATGTAAGTAGTTGTGCTGAATGGCATGGAGGTAAAAACCTGGGCAGAGGGGCTTGGGATAGTAGTTCTGAGAAGGGAAGCTGGAACGTAGCGGTAGCTGGAGGTTAAATTTCTGTCAGTAAAGAGTGATGGGTTTTGTTTGTTGGTTGGTTGGTAACATGGGCTTCTCAATCTTTACCTTAATGCCTCCTTCTCTGCCCTCTACATGTTGGTCTTAAACAGGGTGTATTAGCTTTCCATTGCTATGACAAAATGTCTAAAAATCAATGTAAAAGGAAGATTCATATTAATTTATAGTTTCAGTTAATGATCATTTGGCTCTTTGCTTTTGGGCCTGTGTTGAGGCAATGCTTCATGAAAGAATCATAGAGTGGAGGAAAGATATTCACCTATGGTAGCCAAGAAGCAAAGAGAAAGAGTATATGGGACCAGGATCCCAATATCTTCTACAAGGGCACACCCCTGAAAGCTAACTTACTTTCACTAGGCCCACCTTATAAAGCTTCCACTACCTGCCAAGAATGCCACAGATGGTGATTGAGTATTTAGCATATGGGCCTTAGCGGGACATTTACTATCCAAACCATAACATAGGGATATCTTAATTCCTATTTTTATTCCAAGTTCTCTTCCTCTGTGACCTCATGATTCTCACGATTATAAATACCACTTACAGTTGACAATTTCCACACTGAAAGATTTAACTTCTGTTTTGAACTCAAGATCTGAAAATGAAATTTCCTCATTAAAACAGCTTCTTGAATAAACATGTGATGATCATCTTGCACTTAACATCACCCAAACTGAAGTTTTATACTGCTCCTCATCAATACACTTGGGTCTCATGTCTTCTCCTCTGTTTGTGGCACCTCATTCTGTATATGATTTCTGAAGCCCAATACTAATAATGCATTTTGATATTTCTTTTCTGTTCATCTTCCATTATTGCACTTATCACCAACTTGTGTTAAAGCTATTAAAAAATATAAACGCTATGTTTACAACTCCTCGGCTCATTTGTACTCAGATCCATTCTTCATCTTGTGTCTTCTTTGTTCTACAATACAGAGGATTTAACCCTTGGATCTGTAAACCCAGGCTCTCATGCGGACTGTGACATGTTGCGTATATCTCTGATCTCTGCCTGTGTTTTGCCTATAGAAGACATTGGTAGACTATTAGAGACCAGGAAAAAAAAAGGGCATTTCTTCCTCTACTTCATTTGAGATGGTGTCTTCTCAATGATTCCAGCTACCAACTGAGTGACTCTAGACCAGCCCCTCCTGCAATGCCATGTTCTTCTCACCTGGTCCCTCTAGCCGAGATGCATGAAGATGTCTTCCTATCGCTTAATCTCTATCTCTAGGTTACTTCATCTTCCATCAGCTTCTCAGCTCTTCCATCTCCTGACTAGCAATTTCACTCATAAAATTTCCTTCAGTATAAATAGAATGCCTTCTTAATTCTTTTTTTTAGAGCATTAGAAATACATTTAATTGCTTTTCCTCTGTTTGAGACTCTCTTCTAAAGTATCATTGTCTCTTCCCTGGTCCATACCCTCTAGCTACTCTTGTCCACGTCTAATTCTCATTTTTTAAAATTATTACCAGAAGCATTTTTTATAAACTCACATGATCCCATTTAACGGCTTTCATTTCTGTGCAGAATAACAGACTCACCCCTTAATCTTCCTACAAGGCCACGCGTACTTTGGTCTCTACTTTTCCAACATCATCACACATTCATTCTATGCCACATCCTTCTCCTGACCTCCTACAGACCTACCTTACTCTTTTCATGAAACTCCTACTAACCTATTACATAAAATTGGCCCCCTCCCTCTACTCTGTTATTTTCTTCTTTGGTTTCCTGGTCTTTTCTTTTATTTGATGTAATACAATTTTTAATCATGTACTTACTTGGGTGTTTACTGCTTTTCCCCTTTTCAACAAATGCTTCAAGGGTTCAAAGAACAAGACTGTAATATTTGTCATCATTTATCTTCCCAGTGCCTATTTGAATTGTACGGTGTATTCCTATAGGATTGCAAATAGCGCGTGAATAAATGAATGGATGCATGGTACTTGTTCACATCAGCATTTTCTTTACTGTTAGGTTGTTCTTTCAGAGGCATAATTAATAACCAAATCATCTGTTATATTTGGAGTTGCATCTGAAGTCAGCAAATGGACAAGTCCTTACTCTACTAGATAATGATTATCATTTTGCTGGAAGAAAACTAGGGGAGCTGTGATTTAGGGAACCAGAATTTAAATAGTCACAGATACTTTCTTAAAATGGTTTCTCTTACCCTTTGTTAATCTATTTTGTCTCCTCAAGTCTTTCTAATGAAAACTCAAAGTTTCCAAAGAAAACCCAAAGTCTTTAATATAACATGTAAGGCACTTGTTAATCCTGTGGGAACCTCTTTTCCTATCCAGGAAGTGTGTGACCACTTTCTGCCTACACTCTGTCAGCATGGCTGTCTTGTCAACCTCACTGTTACATACACAGCAGCCTCTTCCATCCCTTCATCCACAACATTGTCTTTTACAGTTCTTTTCACTGAGAATGGCTTCTACCCCTCACCATAAGGGAAACTCTAGTTAACTTCCTGATTCAGTGCAAGCACATCCTCTTCTTTCAACCTTTCCCTGATCTGCACCCACTGTCAGGCCTCCCTCTGTGTCCCCAAGTGTTTATCTATTAGGCAATTTATAGTGTTCTATTTTAATTTCAGTTCAAAGATTCCAAGTTTACCAGACCATGAGGAGAAACCATGCCTTGTTTCTATTTGCATTCCAACACACAATGCAAGGTCTGAAAGGCACTTAATACATTTGCATTGAATGTTTGACTGAGTGAATTGTAATGTGGCTTTTTCTTACTTTTATCATCTCATGAAATAATTTTGCCATGATAAACTTCTATTTGTTCATTTTCTTTCTTCATTTCCCAAATAGCACTTATTAATGGTTGTTGCCCCTTTCTAAAACACTTCCTTTTGTTTCTTTGGGTCAGTCACAACCCATCTGCTCTCTGTGCCACCTGGCCTATTGACTCTGCCTCCTGTTCCCACCTTGCTTTTCTTCTCCTCTCCTAGAACCTCTACTTTCTGTAGGGACAGGAAGAAACTGTATCAGGACTGTGATCCTGTTGGGGTTGGGGGAGGCACAGAGTGGCCTTGCCACCCACTACCCACCCTCATCCAATCTTCAGTACTGAGAGCAGTCAGGGCCTGCTGAGCTAATCCATTCCACCTCAACCATGAGGGTGCAGTGGGAGGAGACATTCTGCAAATCCAAGAAATAATTAGAGATTCATTTGCATGCACTATTGATTTTGGTTCCAGAAAATGTTAATAGCAGCAGAGAGTGAGACCTTCATACCTCTTTTCTTTTCTGCTGAAAAGAATCTCTTCTGCCGGTTCGTTTCCAATGACATTACTAGAGAGCAATGCTCTCATTTAATTACTGAGCATATATATGCAAGGCTAAATTCCTCTTTGTGGAGTAATGGTGATGAACTCTAACATTTCCTAATGAGACAGATTCTTTGCATCTTCAAAATCAATTCTTTTAAAAAGGCAGACATAAAGCAAGGATATTTTTTGCGTGTATGGTGCTCTATTTCTATGACTCGCACCAGGAATTATCTGTTTGTCCTTCCACAGGGCTCTTTCTCAGATGAAAGGATTAGGAGAAAACCCTGCAACCCCACAAGTCCGCCCGTTTGTTGAAATCAGTTCAAGATCATCCAGGTCTGCAAAACTCGGCTGAAGCAGCTTGTTGCATAATTTACCAGAGAAGAGAGGGCCATCTGGAGAGCCAATCTGGAGAACTCGAGCAGAGACAGTCTTTTTTTTCCCCCCTCTTAAGTTATCCTGATTGACTCCCTGCCTATATTAGGCCTCCACAATCCTTGGCCTGCTTCCTGAAAGATGGCAGTCCAGGTCAAAGGCCTTGGCCTTCTAGCACTGAACCCTGGCACAGTACTATTTGGCCCACAAATGCTAGTAGACCCACCTACCGTAACTGTTCAGGGTTTAGTCAACTCCTACTAATCTTACCCCATGACACTGTGGGGGCCTATGTCATTCCAAAGGACAGCTGGTTTACGCATATGCAGAGGAGGCAGCTACCCACAACGGGACGTGGGAAAGTGCTACCAAATGAAAAAAAATTAAAATTAAAATTAAAAAAATAAAATAAATAAAAAGAAAGAAATCTGCCTTAACCTCTAGTTAGGGAGTAAATCATTGTTTCCACAAAGATTAAATCCTTTGTGTTAAAGTATTCTATTTCTTTTGAATTTAGAGCCTATATATGATTCTATAGGATAGTTAATACAGCAAATTTACCAGGGAATAGTACTTTCTCAATTATTTAGGTGATCTTCAAAGAGGTACAAAGAGCTCCTCCAGGGCTGCTCCTCCCTTCACAGAGCCTGGGGAGGAAGCTAAGAGACCAGGAAGGAATTTCTCTATCCACCAAGCCCTTGCCAACCTCCTTCACATCCTACCCTTCACATCCCCTGCACCTGTCCTCCCCAGGACTCTAGGTGTCACCTACATTCTGGCTCCAGTAGATTTGTGTTGATTTCCTAAAATGTTCTAGGAAGCAGCTCTCTGGGATGGGAAGGAAATAACAGACATGGAGTTATGAGATCTGCCACAGGTATGGGATGAGAAGATGTGCCAGGAATTTTCCAAGCCTATTCTAGTTATTTTTCTCAGTCTACCTGTTCTGATATGATCATAAATAAATATAGTCGATGTCTATCCTAGAATTCAGGCAGTTAAAAATAAAATCCTTTGGAGTCTGACATTAGATGAGATACATAACTTTCCAGGCTTAGTTTCTCATCTATGTAATCCAAATAACAATGCTTATTTGATTTGACTTTTAAAATCCAATATATGCGAGATCCTACCACATAACTGTATGTCCAATTAAATCACATTTGTTTTCTATTTTCTTTCTTAGTGGCCTAAAGTGCATGGGTTTTACTTAAGCCAATTCTACCAGTGTAGAATTTCCTCCTTATATGCCTCCAGGGTACTAAGGTTCAGGCTCCAGGGCTCTGTTTCTTGAATGGCAGGGCACCTTCGTCTTCCTCTCCTGCCAAAACCTTGAACTTGGGCGTGTGGGACAGGGGGAGGATTTGTGCAGTCTTGCATGGACGTCTACAGTGCCTCAGATGAACAATGTTTTAATTATGGCTTTTCAGTCTCAGCTGCACCTGCCCATTTCACTATCAGAAAGAAAAATCTCTCTTTTCTTCCTTGCTTCACTGTTATACTTTAGAACCATGATTGTTTTGCCGAAATAGATATTGACTAGAGAAGGACAAACCTCAAAGGGTTTGGATTAAGTTCTCTTTCTGATAAACATGATGGAGTTTGAATGCTCCAGGGAATCTTACTGAAACTATCTTAACCTTTGGGGCCCATGAAAACTGGAAGAAAAAATTCTTTCTTGCCACTTTCTTTAGTTTGCTGCCCTCAGAGAGACCGAGCTGTAAGCAATGTCGCTCCAAGACTTTTAGCTGCAATTATTTGATAACGTGTTCTGAGATCCTAGAAAGACAATGCTTATGTGCATGCAAAATATGAATAATAGACTGATCCTTGGCACATCTGGTGTTCTTCAACTCTTTTACCCTTTGTACTGTTAAAGGGACAGTCTAGTGAGGTCCATGTACGCTTTTCCAATGCAATGTTTTTAAGTGCATTCATTAAAGCACATAGGATTTAAAGAAACCCAATTATTTTGAAATAGTTTTCTCTGGAAGCAAATTAGTTTCTCTTGGAATACAGAAAGATCTATAAAAAGATAAACTTATTAAAAAAATCTATAAAAGTGAAATTCTGCTGCCTTTTTACTATATATTTATAAATGCATGTTCATTATTCTGTAAAGGTATATAATTTGGAAATTAGAATATAAATATAAAGAAAATTTTTAAAAATCACCCATAGCTTCAATGCTTCAATTTCAAAGGAGTCTCTGAATATTCACTCATCTCTGATAGATGGTCAGATTCCAAAAAATGAATTGTTTGCCTTTTTTCCCAGTGCTTTAAATATAGTAAATGTATACTGCACAGGGTGAACAACTTTTTTTTTTTTTTTTTTTGGTACTTGGAATTGAACCAGGGGTGCTTAACCACTGAGCAACATCCTCAGCCTTTTAAATTTTGAGACAGGGTCTCAATAAATTGCCTAGGGTCTTGCTACAATTGCAGAGGTTGTCTTTTACCTTGAGATCCTTCCATCTAAACCAATGGGATTAAAGGCATGAGCCACCACACTCAGCTGGAGAACAACTTTAGAGAAACTTTCAGTCAACTACTGGACTTTTTCTTTTTTTTTTTTATAAGAGAGAGAGAGAATGAGAGAATCAATTTTATTTAGTTTTTCATCTGATTCTTGTTACTATGACATTTAATTGTGTATGTGGTTCTGGAGTTTGAACCCTGGTCCTCGTGCATGCCAGGCAAGCACAATACCGCTGAATTGGAGTATTTTAAGCTGAATGGCCCACAGGAGGTCAGCTAAGTAGGACATAGGGCCTAGTATGAGTGAGTATCAGATTCATCTTGGGAGAGTTTTAGGTTCTTCTCTAGGTCTCCTGACCAAGAATCTTCAGAGACAAGGTTAGGGAATCTGGATTTTAAGTGCTGCTTAGGGACACTGATTATCAGCAAGTCTTGAGAAACACTGGCAACTCCCTATCTTCTCCCCATCTTCCTGCATAATGCTTTCCAACCAGGTCTTTAAATGTTTCTTCCAAAGTGTATTTGGGATTGTAGATTTAACTCAAATGCCTTAATGTTGACTGTCCTAAACTGATACCACCATGACCTGTGACAGTAGTAGAAAAACAGGTAATATTTCCTGTTCCAAAATCTTGATTTCTGCTCAGTTGCATCCTCATCAGATAGCTGTTTTCTATCTCCCATGCCCAAGTACTCAGAAGAAGAGGGTGGGGGTTAGCAGGGGAGGGGGCTGGTTGCCTCTGGCATGTGGCTGGACAGAGTGAGAGCTATATTTGAGGAGGGGACTGGGGTGGGGGACTGATTCTTGGAGTGACTGTCTCGATCTGGATCGTGGGCTTTTTCATCCCCGTGAAGTCTACGTGCTGCGTTTTATTCATTAGCACCTACAAGGGACTAATTGCCATCAGGCATGTAGGTGGAATTCCTGGCAGGGAGCAAGAAATGGAATAGGTTTGATGACAACCAATGATCTGCCAAAGCCCTGTCAGAAGGAGAACAGAGTCTTGCTGTCACTCATCCACCCCTTTAAATTCAAATGAAGATGCTTCTGGGTAGGGAGGGGGAGGGGGCTGGCAGGAGTCCAACTTTGCATTGAAGATACTGTACATTTTACTGTATATGTGAAAGTCCCTTCTCCTAGTGGAGCTATTTCTAAAATGAAAGAAAGAAAGAAATGAAAAAAAAAATCTATGACTTTTTGTCAGGACAGCTGCACTTGCTGGTTTCTGTAACGTTAGTGGCTAGAGGTGACTCAGGCACTCACCAAAGGGCATCAAAAGGTCTTCACATTTCCTTTAACTATCTACACTGTCTCATTTGAATTATGTACATATTTCCAAGGGACTCCTCATGGTCACAGAGTGTTATGCTCCACGAAAGACTGAAACTGTCATGGGATATTCAGAGGTAACAGGGACACAAACTGAACCAAGATTTCCAAGGAGAAAGAATTTCAAGCTAACAGTAAAGCCTCACTGATCCAAATTGCAGTTTTGCATGTAATGGTAATTTCACGAAGTTAGACGCAAGAGGCATGAGCTGCCTGGGTGTGTAACCACATCCCCCGGTGACAGTGGGTAGTAGTAACAGTGGGTAGCGGTGCTCATATATTTAAATCAGCTCTAGTTATCCTTGACAAACATGCTCTGAACTCTTCCAAGTATTAAGCTTCCCCAGCACAAGTAAAACTAAGCCTTTTCTACAAGGGATAGCCCCACCTTTCCTTCTCATTCTTGTAGCCCATTCTCCTCCTCCCTATTAGTTCCTGTGGCAAGAAGGGAATAAACCAGTTCCAACCTCTGCAGTGCAGATCAACTGTTACTCTGTAAAGTGAAGGTATGACTCAGCTACCTCATGCTGATTTTACTGAAGGAAGCTGCAAAATCTCTGTTCTCAAATATATTCAGCAGAATGATAAAAAAAAATGATCTATCTTGGGTAGTTCTTTGGTTGAAGAGGAGTTCAGTTAGATGACCCCATTTAAGTCCTTTGAATTTAAGAAGTCAATGATCATTTAAAATTATCACCACAGACTATGTGATATAAGGGTTGTTTTTTTTTTCCCAGCAAATGTGTTTTCAAAAAGTTTATCTTACTAACTTACTTGACTATTTATTTCACAAGTACTTTATTTTGTTTTTCTATGCTTGGAATGACTGCATTTTCTTAAGATGACTACAAATGTTACACCAGTGACATTTGTAGGTGGAATCAAAACAGCATTAATTAGCTTTATTGAAGAGTTCCCTGACTTTATCCTGGCTGTCAGTAACAAAGACACAGTATATTTTCCTTAACTGTCATGAGTAACTAGTCCTTTGTGGCTCAACATGTTACCTTAAAGCACCTCTACCTTGAACCAAAGGAATTCATTGGTTATAGAGAGTGTATGTGGGAACATATTTTTTTCACCAAATATGGTTCTTTTTTCATTGATACATTATAATTTTACATAATGAAGGGGTTTATTACACATTCATACATGCACACAATATAGTGTATATTCCATAAATCCCCCCCCCCTTTTCTCCACTCCCTGGTATCTTTCCTTCACTAATCACCCCCTCCCAAAATTAACTAAATATATATAAAATATTTTTGGTGACATTTCATGCTTTAAATGTCTATATGTGAGATAGTCAGTATCTTAGAGGTGCTAAGAGCACCCATGCATTGTTAATATCACCCCTTTTCGGTCCCCACCTCTCCCCTTCTTCCCTACTCTGCTACTCACCACGAGGTGCTAAGAGCACCCATGCAGTGTTAATATCACCCCTTTTCGGTCCCCACCTCTCCCCTTCTTCCCTACTCTGCTACTCACCACTTAACCAAGCATCCCCCAGTCCAATCATTTCACAAAACCGTGCTGGAGGATCTATTATAGAAGCTTGCCTTCTCTCACCCAATCCTTTGTTTTACTTCAGCTTCCATATATGAGAGAAAACATTTGATCTTTGAGCCTGAGTTTGGCTAGTTTTGCTTAGCATGAACATTTTATTGGAAGAATTTGTGGTTAAAGAGCGTGTTTAGCCATTTTCTAATGAATAATTTTTAAGCCAGTCTCCAAATGGTGCCCATGAGCTTCATATTTATTCACATTTTTCAAGCAGGGGTGTTAAAAAAAAATGTTAGTGAACCTTCTATTGTAACCACTGGGGTTAGTGGAGATGGGGAGAGGATAAAGAGGAATTCAGGCTGTGTAATTGGGAAGGGGGAATTTTTCTATACATTCCATTTTGGCTGTGATATTTGGAAAACAACACAGTTTCATCTTGCTGTCTTGCTGGTAGAGAAATAGACATGATCAATGATGTTGTAAAATAGGAGCAAGCTGGAGGGAGAAAAATAATGCAAACAAATGAGCAAAGAGAGGAACAGTACAGATATACAATTACACCAAAAAGAAAGGGTAGACATGAGTCAGAACAAACTTTCAAATTCCCTCTCTTTGAATGTTTTCTTTTAACCCATTCCCACTGAATAAATGAACATAATTGCAACCTAATGAATGGTGAACTGATGTCCAAGCAGAAATCCCTAATCTCACAATGGGTTTTATGAGCTGATAACATGGTATAATAATAGTAAAAATGTTTATAAAATTGCTAAGGGGGCAGCATAGGTTAAAAAGGATTTATTCGTAAAATTAGGATTAGATGTTTTCAAAGAAAATTTTAAAAGGTGAGGGCTTAAGAAATATTTTGATATTGACCTAAAGTTAAAGTATGGTTCCGCCAAGAAAATAAAATGGGTTAACCATTCCAAGTAGAAGGAACTCATGAGCAAAGGACATGAGGCAGGCAAGTGTCTGGGAAGCTGCGAATAAGCTGGTAGAGTTTGTGAAGTGCTTCTCAGATGTCTGTCTCCAAACACCCATAAAGAGAAGAATTAAAAATATTAAGCAAGATTTAAGGTGAAAATGAAAAAAAAAAACTCACAATGGTGAAATTTCTTTCAAGTGTTTTGTTTTCTTTTAAAACTTAGCATCTGTTATTTGTTTTATTCCAAACTACACTTACATTTGTTTACAATGTTTTAAAATTGCTTGTTGTGTAAATTATTAACTTTTCTTGAGATGGTTCTGAAACCCCAGAACGATGTGTGTCAAATTCATCCAGCATCTTTGTGTATGTCCTGCTTGCTTCATAAGCTTTTTGTACTCTCTGGCTGCTGCAGAAACTACCACCTCTAATTTTATTCCATCCCGTCTCGCTTGAGGAGCATGGGCTCAAGTACATGTGTAATGGTAAATTATGTTTGGAGATGAGGCTTGGAAATGGAAGCTGGGTTCAGTTTATAAAGTATTTAGATTAATGGCATAATATGGTCTGATCCAGATTCTTATGAATGTGTCAAAATCATCTTTCCATGTAATATGTGTTCTGGTATACAATCTATGCAAAGCACTTAGTCGCACCAAAAACAGAAGATTATTTAATTGACATTTCCCTAAAAACAAAACTTACTTTTCTCTATTAGCCATTAATTTTTTCCCTGCTAATTTCTTTGTTGCTTGTACACACATAGCCACATCTGATTCAGGGATATAAAATCACTCCTTGATCCACACCCTTGGTAGGGTTGCCTAGCTTAATCGTGGGCAGATGGAAAGCATAAACAAATTCACTTTGAAAACTCAGAAATGCTAGGGGGTTTGCTAACTAGTTTTCCTGGATCAAATTAGTGACTATAACTTGAAATATACAAATGTGACTTTCAACTTGTGAATTATGGTACAAAAGTTCTGTGAAAAAAATTCAATTCTACCAAACCCCATTCATATTTGATAAGTTTGGTTCAGTTGCTTCCCCCCACCCAACACACACTCACATTTCTTGGACTACTTGAGCTCCTGTCAAGGCTGGCCTCACCCCTAGGTCACTGGGAAGGCCCTCTGCCCCCTCTCCCACCTTCAGTGATGCCTGAAATACTTTAAGTAGGAGACCAGTCAATCAATTTTGCCTCCACAATATGAGTAACACCTAGACCTAAATTCATACAAAGAGATGAAAACTGAAATCAGACATTTCCTAAGGCAGTAAGTACGGGACAGCAAAAGGGAGGAGCGCACACAGGGGTGCTCATGGCCAGAAGGAATACCAGCTGTACCAAGTCTCAGAGAAAGCAAAAAAAATTATGACTAGCAAAGCCAAATGTCATCTATGCCAGTTTACCCAAGGCCTGTGTTAATGAAACTCTACTACTTACACAGCAACCTCATGATATACAATGTGTTTTGTATGCTGGCAGCTTGTGCTGTTAAAGGTTAAAGACATTAAACTTTGCAATCAAATATAAATTTCCTAAACATTCTAATAAGAAATTTCCATTTTGACTCCCTGCCCTTCCACTTAAACCATTTCCAACAAATCAGTTGTAAATGCCTAGAAACATCTTTAAATTTGGTCCAAGTCCCATAAACAAGAAACATAATACAGTAATACAAACTCAAATAAAAATAATCTTTCAGAGTGCGAGTGAGTATGATGAGACTACATGACAGGGTTCACATTTCAAATAATCTTTTGGTGCTTTCTCCAAGACTTTTAAAAATAACAATGAATAAAATTGTGTGATTATTATGCCTGTACAAGTAACTGTAAATTGTTAGCTGATGATTCTTGTAAAAGACAAGGTAATTTGGATGTTGTTAATAACTAAAAAATCACTGAAGAATAAAAAGTGCTTTGTACATGATTTTTTTTTCATATTTTGGAGGAAGGATAATTTTAAGTTTCCAAAGCAGTGTGAGTTTACTCTGTTTACTAATGTTTATTCATGTACTATAGGTCATAATAAGTATTGATAGGTAAGAAAATGCTACCCAGACATAGCAAAGATAATTGTGAGAAGCTAGATTAATGATATAATCAATGACATAATCAATACATCATAAGCATCTTGTCCTGCCATTAGACCTTTTGTAATGCTGTTTTTCTACAATGTACATCACTGGAAGAAATATTAAACATTTCTATCAGTTTATGATATAATGTGCAACTGAATTTCTGGAGTTTTTCTCAACCACACAAAACTGAGAATCCAGTACTTCTTTATATTATTGAGGCATAATATTTGAAATCAGATTTCACCTGGCATGTGACCCACATTGTCACCACCTCTGTCACATCTTTCTTTCTTGTACATTGTAGGAAGTATTGGTCCTCATGTTTCTAGCTATTTCTCCATTTATGCTGTCTTTTCATTTTTTTTTCTTTTCTATTAAGCAAGGGTAGAGTTAGAGAAAAGAAAAAGTACTTCACGTATCCTCTCAGCTGAGTGTTTGCTGCAACTTGAGGAAGGAAATTGAGGAACTGGAGAGTTATCATCTAGCTTTTACTTGGGGACTATAAAATTAGATGGAATTCTAAAGAAGTGCAGAGGTGTTCCTAAAATAACAAGCTCTTAAGCTAGGATTCAATTTATTTGTTCTATATAATATTTATATTATATGTAGATTGTATTCCTGCGTTTTCTGACTTAATAAGGGATAAAATTTGGTAAACACTTGGGTGGATGGGTTTTTATGGTGTTTCCAGGTTAGAACCACAGGTACAACTTAGGTACAGAGAATAAGCTGCTGAATCAAAGTGAATTTTTCACTTAAACGATCTTAGGAGTTGGGTCTCAAATGTGCCTCAAAGGTCCTTATGCAGGTTGCTAATCTGTGACACTCTAGAGGTCTTGGAAGCTTAAGGAGGTAGGGCAAAATGGAAGAAAGTGGGTAATTGGGGGCGTGACTGGAAGGGGAGATTGGAATCTTCTCCCCTTGATTCCCCCTCTTTGACTCTCAGATGCCATGAGATCAACAATTTTCTCCATCATGCTTTCTTTTCCATGATATTCTACCTTGTCTCAGGTGTAAAAGCAAAAAGGAGCTATGTCGAAGTTATGCAAAGAATGATTGAACCCACTTCTAATGACTAAGAAAATATTTTTCAGTATTGTCTCATTAAAATGTAAATTGTAATCATGCCGAGCAAAGTTAGCCAAACCCAGAGTCAAGGGTCAAATGTTTTCATTCATTTCTGGAGGCTCAAGTGAAACCCAGGCCTGTGTGAAACATAGTCAATCTTATGTATTAGACCCAACAAAAGCCTAGCAACTTGTGATCTATGACAATCATAGCTATGTATTAGGAAGGAGGGGGAAGGGGCATGTGGAGAATGGGAGAGGGAGGTAGAATAGGGAGGCATCTAGGGGGTAATTCTGATTTAAGAATATATGAATATCATATTGTTACTTTATATGCATTTTGATTGTACGATAACTAAATTTCTTAATAAAAATGTAAAGTGTTACTTAAAGTCAACGACCCCTTGCTTTTTAGAGATGCTCTATTTTTCCCTCCTGCCCTATTAAGCTCAATCTGGTGATGAACTGACAATACCTGTTTTCTGGCTCTACCTTTCTGAAATACATAAATTCTAATCCGGAAGGCTTGAGAAACCTGAGTCTCAAGTTTGTGAAATTAGATCTAAAGTAAGAATAGATAAATGTTCATTGGGGAGCTAACAAGAGGATGGATATAGACTTCACTGTCATTTTTTGGTTACCTTTTGGGTTCATTTCAGATTTGTGGCAATACTTCTCAGATCTAAGCTGTTGAATAAGTGAACACAGGATGATAAGATAATACAAGAAATTTTGCCATAATTGAGGTAAAACGCTCAAATTCTACAAAAATAATTTATTTATATTTCAGGTGTAAAATATAGCCTATTTAATTTTACAACAATGATCTGTTTAATATGATTACCAAATACATAAATCTCATGAATTTACAAGACTGGTTTTCCTACAAAGGAAATATAATAGTTCTTTATGTCTAGGAATATAATAGTTCTTTCAGTCTTTCAGTTGCCTGAAGCAATAAAAGGAAAACACTAACCACTATGTTTGATTTTACTTATATTGTTTATTTCCCTGATGTTGCTATTTCATCATGAT
Source organism: Aplodontia rufa (assembly GCA_004027875.1). NCBI lineage: Eukaryota > Metazoa > Chordata > Mammalia > Rodentia > Aplodontiidae > Aplodontia > Aplodontia rufa. The sequence goes on along the minus strand of PVKS010033886.1, from coordinate 6,545 downwards.
TACTGGGAGGGGTCAAAATACATTTTTTTTAAATGAAGAGTTATTTTTAGTTTTAGTGAAAGGGGACAAACAAATGTCTGATAGTATCTCTGAGGTTAACAAGATGGGACAATGCCCAGTTTCAGGCCACTGAAAAAGGCAGAGTGATAAATGTGATATGTCATTTCTGATGGGATAGGACTCTGAGAATGGATCAATTTGAGGGGTTGGCATTGATTATAAATTAGGATTCCAAATTATCAGACTTATATACATCTAAGTACTTGAACACACAAACCCAAAAACACAGAATATATAATACTATCAAAACATCTGTATGTACATTTGTATAATTGGATTAAAAGTAATTGCTGGGGGCCTGGAATGGTGTCTTGGAGGTTACAGTGCTTAACTGGCATGCTCGAGTACGCAAGTTAGAACCCCAGCACTGTGTACCCAGCGAAGTCTCGGAGCAAAGAAAGCCACATGAAAAAAAGAAAAAAAAATTAATTCTCTCTTTCTCTCTCTCTCACTGTCCCTCTCTCTTTATTAAAAACAAGTCATTGCTGGGAAAATTTGTTTGAATTTTCAGAGAATACTTCAGTAATTGGCTTTTAAATAAAATATTAGGGCCATTGTGGATTAAAATGAATTAAAATGAAGCTTTGTTTAAAAAAAAGAGTATTATTTATTGGGGAAGCATAGTGTTAGATATTTTAATCTCTGCAAAGCAACTCTGGCTCCAGAGAGAACATAGTCCAACTACCTCAATGACATACTTGATCAAGTTTAATAAGCCATTGGATCCTGAGGTTTTCTTTTATTTAAAAAAATAGTTTTACAGTACTTACTATGTGTACCAGAGATTATTCTAAGCCCTTCACAAGTAATAACTTGTTTTATCCTTGTAACAAACTGAGGTAATACACAATACAAGAATTCCTGTATACTGGGCGGATCAACTGAAACAGGAGCTATGAGTTTTGTCCCAAATGGATTTTGAAGCCAAAATTCTAACTGCAGACTCTGCACTTAATCACTAATTTGTTATCTCATTAATTTCCACCAACATCATACTTTGGGCTAAGCCACTGTTACTAAAAATATTTACTACTGTCCCAACCTAGTTGGGTCACAGGAGGTGTCAAGACTCCATCACATACTACACTCAGGACAATAGACAAGGTAGGTAGGCTCTGGCTTTGGGTCCAGTTTTCAGTCTCTGCTTCTCTTCATCGTGTGATCCCTCTTTGTCATTCTTTCTTTGCCTGGAAAGGGGTGTGGCTGGTGAGAAAGCCTTGATTTGTTTTTCTGCCAATGGATTGCATATGGGTCCATCAAAATCCATTACAAAATATCTAATAATGTGGAAACTCAAAAGAGAATGAGTGGTAGTATTGATCTATTTGCTTCTTGAAGGCCCTTGATCTCTATGCAATTTTCATATCCATCTCTTTCCATCAACCAGTTGTGTACAAAAGGAGTATTGAGAAAAAAATTCATTGCATAATTATAAAATCTGTGGTATTATACCTTCCCCAAAGCAATGTGTAACAACTTACTTCCTTTTTCTTCTGCTCTTCCTCCTTCTTTATTTAGAAAAGACCATTCCATGGTGCCTCTGACTTAGATTTAGGCATTAACTAGCAAATTATACGTAAGTTTAAATCAATCAATTGTACAAAATTAAACTTAGATTAACCAGATAACTCTTTCCATTCTGAAATGTAAAATCTAAAAAGAAATATTGGGGTTAATAATACCATAATTCTGTTCAATCTCTACAGCCATTTGTCTCTGGGCCATAAAAAAGCAAACTATCTCTACTTAAGTGCTCATGGTTAAGTCATGTCTGTTTTTCTTATCAACATGACTATCATTTACTCATCCTTCGAGGATCATTTTAGGAGGATAAAATAACAAAAATGATGAATTTGATTTGGATTATTTAGATTATGATGTATTTCAAAAAGATATCCATGAGGAATAGCTCTAAGGCATTTGAAAATGTTGGTCTTGAACTACCAAAATGAAGTTAGGGACGTATTTAAGAGATTTGAATCATTTTCATATATTTAAATGGAAAACTTCACTTAAAAAGGTAATTTATGGCAAGATTATGAAAATTTTTGATTTCAATATCAAGAAACAATTATTTTACAACAAGGGTCACATGGAAATTCCCATTCCCAAGGAGTCTGGGATTATCAGATTGTAGGACAACACCGGGCCTATATCTATAATTTAGAAAGATATGTGGTGATATTCAAAGAATATGAAGAATGGGACATAGAAAAATCTGAAATAGAAAATGAAGTTGAAACAGATTCATGGAAATAAAATTTGATGCACAGCAGAGAAAAGAACAAATAAAAAAGAAATAAAGTGATAAGATAAAATTCCATTTATAAGAAATTGGAAATTATCTTTGGTTTTAGAAAGAGAAAGATTTGTAGATTTATTTAGTTTACAGAGCAAAAGAAAGATTCTGGCCTTGATTAGAGACAGGGATTTTTATGAACATAAGTATGTCTTTAATATTTACTTTTAAGTGGTTTGTGTTGCTGTGATATTAATATAGTGGATTTTAGATTTTTGTTGATTTATTTTGTTTGCTTTTTTGTGAAAATGAAGGAAATGAGCTGCATTTGACACAAGGCATGTATGGTGTTATGGTCCGGATGAATGGTGTTCCCCCCAAAGGTCATGTGTAAAGGGTGAGGTGAAATAATTGGGTTATGAGATCCTTAACCCAAACAGGGAGTTAACCCCTTGATAGAAATTAACTGGTAACTGGATATTGGTAGGGCGTGGCTGGAGGAGGTGGCTCATTGAGGGTATGCCTTTGGGATATGTATACTGTATCTGCCATGGAGTCTCTTTCTGTGTCTTGGCAATGCCTGAACTACTTATCTCTGCTACACTCTTCCACCACAATATTCAGGGTCACCTCCAGCCACAAAGAAAGGAGCCTGTCTTCTATGGACTAAGACCTTTGAAATCATGAACCCCAAATATACTTTTCCTCTTAAAATTGTTTTTATTCCATCTTTTAGTCACAGCAATGAAAAAACGGACTAAAACAGAAATTGGTACCATGAGTGGGGTTGTTGCTGTGACTAACCTGACCATATGGTTTAGAAATATTTGAAGCTTTCTGAAATTAGCGGGAGGAATTTTGAGAGGTTTAGCAGTGCAAGCCAGAAATGCTTTATATTGTTGTAAGCAGAAATTAATGGGTGATTCTGGTGGGAACTCAGAAGACCAGAATGCCCATAGGATTGTGCAGAGTAAAGACAGGGTTCAAGAGGTTTCAGAGAGGGAGGACTCTATTGGAAACTGGACTAGAGGCCATTTGTGTTATGTTCTGGCTAAGGAGTTGTTTGCATTTTTCCCATGTCTGGAGATGTTCTGTGAGGCTGGTTTTAAAAGTGATGGCTTTCTTAATTTGGTGGAAGAAATTTTTAGACAGCATAGCATTCATTCAGGGGCATGGGTATTCATGGTGGATTTTAGCCAAATGTATTGTGATATTCAGGAGCAGAAAGATTTGAAAAACTTGGACTTGAAAGCTGGGAGTAAAACTTGGGCTAAAGACTTTGCAGTCAATGTGGGGGTAATTCTGGTTTCAGAACATAAGCTGAACACATGATGCTTTCTATGCATTTATGATTGTACAATAACTCAACTCCTTAATAAAAATAATAAAAAAGAAGTTACTACCAGTAAAGAAATGCTAAAGACTGCCTAGAGACAATAAGAAAGATTGGCGCTGGAGCGGTGGCTTGGCGGTTACGGCACTTGCCTGGCATGTGTGAGTACACAGGTTCAAACCCCAGCACCCATATACACAACTGAGTGACAGCAAGGAAAGACATGTGAAAAGCTAAATAAAAATTGATTCACTATGTCTCTCTCTCTCTCTCTTACTGTCCTTCTCTCTTTAAAAAAAGAAAAAATAAAGAATGAAAGATGCTTGAGGACATCTCAGGAACTGGCAAGACCATACCCATCTCAGCCTCAATGGAGTAAAATTTCTTTGAGAAGAGACCAGTGGGGTACCCTGATTGCACAAGGGAGCCTAGGAAGGTTTTTCAACCTCTTCAGCCACCCACACTTAGAGGCCACTGCAGCTATTATCCCAAAGGGCCTGTCTACTCCTCCAGATGGTGGCAAATCTTGGCAGCAACCACAGGGTCCTGGTCTTGGAGCATTGCAGGATGCTGGAGTTAGGGGGTCATGGAGGCTTGCACTGAGATTTCAGAAGAACGCCTGGAAGGCCAGGCAAAGTGCCCCAGGGTTGGAGTCCCTGTGGGCAGCCCCTGGGAGGGTGATGCATGGATATATGAGGAGGAAGTGGAAGCTGCAGTAGAGACCCCTGAGATTAAGAAATGCCGGTACTATGGAACTGTTGTCACGAAAAGCTGCAGGAATTGAACACAGACGAGGTGCCAGACAGATCACGTGGACTACAACCAGGAAAGCCAGAGTTGGTGGGGCTGCACAAATCGGTTGTACAGAACTTTACCATGCCATGTGCTCCAGGGGACAGACACAGAACTACAGGATTTATTTGCCCATTTGGGTTTCGGGCTTGCTTTGGTCCCATCCCTTGTTTCTATTCCCCTATTTTTCTAAATGCAAATTATATTTTGTACCTTTACATATTTGATACATGTAACTTGATTTGGATTTTTTACAGGGATTTACATTTAGAGTTTGCCTTGAGTCTCAGAGCAGATTTGGGACTTGGACTTTTGGACAATCTTGGAACTGTTGAGACTATGGGGACTCTTGGATATGGACAAAATTTATTTATTGGACTTTCATGAGTTTTGGGGTGTCTGGGGAAGAATGTTATGATTTGGATGAAAGATGTCCCCCAAATCTCATGTGTAAGAATACAAAGGGTGAAGTGAAATGATTGGGTTATAAGAATGTTCACCCAATCAGTGAGTTAATTGGTAACTGTATGCTGCTAGGGGGTGGCTGGAGGAAGTGGGTCATTGGGTGTGTGCCTTTGGGGTATATATTTTGAATCTGCCATGGAGTCTTTCACTCTGTCTTGGTAATACCTTCCCTCTGCCACACTCTTCCACCATAATGTTCAGTCTCACCTTGAGTCCCAAAGAAAGGAGCTAGCTTTCTATAGATTAAGACCTCTGAAACTGTGAGCCCCCAAATAAACTTTTCCTCCTAAAATTGTTCTTGTCAGGTCTTTTAGTCACAACAACCAAAAAGCTGAGTGAAACACATGGTATATCAACATCAATCTATAAACTAAACTGAATCAGCAAAACCTAAGCTCCCTCTGCACATGGTTGAGAGTTTGAGTCAGTTTTATGCTTCAGTTCAAAGGACATTTTTTTTCTGCAATAATTGGGATCTTTGGGACTGTAGAACTATGTGTACTTTAGGAAGAACAAGTGTGTGTGACCCCCTCCCCACTGTCTTATGAAGCTCTCCAACTGAGCTTGCCAAGCTGAGTACATAAACACCAGTTAGAGAAATGTAAACGTGACACTAAACCTTAACCCTCTGACAAAACACGAATTTAAATGTCCAAACACTGGCTTCTGTCAGCCCATGACAAGCTATTCTTCTCCTCTACCAATTCTCAGATTGTAGGACGGTACTGTTAATATGCTAGGTGACCTCAGCCAGATACGGTATCCGCTCAGAAGGATACAGAGGTGAGGAACACATGGTCCCAATCACGGTGAAGCACACTATTGAGAGGAGTACACATTTCCCCACATAACTAAAAGAAGTGCAGTAGTGAAACTAAGAGCTGATGATGCAAAACATCCCAGAGGAAACAATAAGTAATTCTTTGGATGGTCACTATAACATTTATTTATTTCCTTTCACCATCTTAGAACCTCACCTCCACTTTCACCTATGGCATCCAAACACACAGTTTTGACTTCTGAAATTTCAGACATCAGACATCTACGGAGATGTGAATTTCTTGTGTAAGATTCACATATTGTTAAAGTTAGCATTGTTCTAGAGGAAAAGGAGATCACAGTATTCTGCTAGGTACTTTAAAAGTCTTCTGTAGTTCTCCTATGAATTATATAAAATGATATTATTATCATCACCTAATAAATCAGGATATAGGATCATAGAGAAAGATACACTCAAATAATCAGAATTCAAATCCTTATCTGCCTTTTTCCAAAGCTCTCATTTTCCCCACTATATCTCCCTTTTGCCTCATTGTGTAAGACAGTATGTGCATTGTAATGTCTGCCTTAATGTAAGTATCCATATATGTCATTGTACTTATGTAAAGCATCATTAGTCATTAGGCAAATTCTAATTAAAACCACAAGGAGATATTGCTACACACACAGAATGGCAAAGACAACAAAAACACAAAACCAAGTGCTGGTGAAAATTTGGAGTAAATGCGATGCAATATTTTGCTGATGGGAAATCAACAACGGCAAAGTCATGTTGGAAAAGTTTGACATTTTTATTATGATGTTAAATTTATAAGTATACAATCCACTAACTTCATTCCTAGGCTTTTGTAAAAAAAAAAAAAAGAAAGAAAGAAA
>PVKS010033885.1:0-21350 GCA_004027875.1 Aplodontia rufa | reverse complement strand
CTAGAGGATTTTCTGTCGATATTTTTTATGGAGACAAGATGTTATAAATTCCAACAACTAAAATCCAGTACTATTAATTATGACAACTGTTTAATGCCCCAGCTATGACTATAGCTTGAATATTAGTTTGAAATATTTGGACAGTATGATATTTCCTTTTCCTTAACTGATTTTTTTTATTCTCTTGCAAGCATTTCATTAACAAATGTTTGCAACATTTTCCCCCGCATATCTAGGTGTTTTATATCAGGAATTTTCTCAGTGCATCTACACTGGCATATTAATGGGAAAGGAAGTCCAGGTACTCTCTGCTTCTTGCCAATAAAATAAAGAAGGAATGCTGAACTTTTTAACTTTCTGAGAGAGAACATATGTCTCTGAAAGATGATAAAGATGCAAAAGTTAAAAAAAACTTGAAAACAAGAATTACTCTCTAAATTGGTCACAAATATCATTATTCAATAAAGCAATAATCAAAAATATCTCACTGAAATAAAAAAGTATTTGTGACATTTGTATATGAATTTTCATAGGGTAAGATAAAAACATTTTCCTTTTAAAATGTGATGCTATTTTTAAATCCTGAAATCTTTATAAATTTTATCTTCATTAAATAGAGTTTTACCATTGTATAATATATAGTAAAATTTGCACATCTCTTCTAAACAGGGTTTTGGAGATATTCTGCAAATAATTTTACAAAGCCAAGAATTTTATTCCAAGTATAAACAAAAATTAAAATGATTAGGTAATTCCTATCAAGATTGTTTAAAGTAAGATATACATTGACAATTATTGAAATGTTTTAACTATCCCACTGCACATTGTCAAATACCCTCTCCAGATACACATTGCTTATATAAGCACAGGATTAAGTTGTCATCATTCTCTTCTGTTTGTGCTAAATGTACCAAAATACTTTACTTGAATTGTTTAGTCTATCCTGGGCAGGTATAGCATATTCTTATTAAATATCTAAACTGTTTGTATATCTTATCTCACAGGGAATCTTCATGAACTATTGGAAAGATAAACAGTTCATGCCTTAATTGCACTATAATTTATCATCCCAACCTTCTTTCATATGTAAAACTAATTGCATATATTTCCTTGATTATTATCATTTGTTACTATGAATTCAAACTTTACAGTTTTAGCTAATACCAAGAATAACTTTTTTCTAGGAGAAAAAAAAAGGTATAAATTTTATACAAAACCAGATTTTATTAAAATTTTAAAATGAGGGTATAAAACTGTAAATGTGGATATTTTATGAACACCAAATGTCCACCAACGGACATGTTATTTTTCAAGAATAAAGCATTTTTCCCTCTATAAAACTTTCAGGATTATTAGTATTAATAAATGTAGCAAAGTATAAATCATTTTTAAAACTCCAATGTGCTGTTTTATATTGTTGTATAACCTTCTGACCCTTTTAAAATGAACATGTAGGGAATCCATTTGAACAGCTTCTTCTTGTTGGCTTGAGGGATTCTATAGCTAGCTTACGTCCTAAACGAAAAATGTAGTTGGGCATTTCCACTCATTTAAACATCTCTATGCCGGAAAGTTTTGTGTTGTATTGGCATCTCCTAGGAATACAAGTGAATAAACAATGCAGAAGGAGGTAACAAAAGAGAAATCTATTCAACTTAACATTTGTAACAATGTACAGCATCATTTATGATGTTATTTCAGCCAAAAATGACAAAATGTTATAAATCACTAATTTCCCAGTTTTGAAATGGAAGATGGAAATATGGGATAAGGTCAGGTTCAGTTCAGGTCATGAAAACCAAAAATAATGTGTAGGTTAGATTTTTTATAGTGATTTACCAAATCCCAGAGGAGGCTCAATATCATAGCTATTACTATTATTTTCCTGTTGGAAAAGAAAGGAAATGAAAACATTTTTGCCTGAGTTTTGAGACATTATAACATGGTCTGGAAGAGTTTCATTTTTATTTAATATGTACACAATTTTGGCTTATTCTGTATTTCATAAACTGATACTTCAACAAATAAATATTAATAAACTATTTTTTTACATCCCATAGTCCAGACAATTTTTTTTACCTATGTCAAACATTACAATTTTCTGCTTCCTAGACTTTAGTTTAATCTTAAAAAGTATTCTTAAAGCAATATTGGAACATCATGTGAGTGAATACATAATAGATTCACGCACACACACACACACACACACACCCCTACATATATATGCATTTTCAAAGTTGTGATCGTGTGTAATAGGACCCTGTGGAATCAAAGAGCAGTTTTCAACCGGAAAGATTGTTCTGCTAGAAGAATAAGAAACCCACATGTCTGTGAGGCTTTCCTGTCATTGTGCCAATGGGTCTTGTTTCACCCTCAATAAAATTTCAACTTCCTCATTAGATCTACGAAGAATCACACAAAGAGCCTCAGGTCAAGAGATGAATTATCTGACAGAAGAAACAAGAAAACTTTATGTATGTGTTTCAGAGGGCATTTAATTGCCTAGAAATGTGTCCTTACATCTACAAAGTTCAACATGCTAAGGAATGAGGTTGACTTCTTGTCACAGTCCCTGTTACAGCCAATCTATCACCTTTATGTTGTATACTCCAGTAAACAGAAGCAAGCTTATTGCATAACGTCACTGGACGCTTTATTTTAGTACTTGTAATATATATCTAAGATAAATTTTGTCTGCGGAATTCTTGCTGCATTATTCGTCCATTTATTCTACAAACATTTATTGCCTATTTCCTATGCTTAAATATTTTAGGCAATTAAAACAGGGCAGCAGAATTGACATTCCTGCTTATAATGGAACTTTGCATCCTCTGAATGAAATGGAAAAATTAAAAATTCAATAGGATGAAACAAGAACCATCATAAATATACACAAAGAGTGCAACAGGAGAATGTGTGGTTTAAATGCAGGAGGCAGTCAGATGGAAATAAATATATCATCTTTATTTATGACACTAGGTTAGAGGACATGGCTTGGTAACACTGAATCAAAAAAATGACACTTATTCACCCAAGTACAGACATAGCTGGAAAACCACAAACTTTCTTTCCATTGAGGATTCCTCTAAAACTTACAGTATGTGGAGGCCCCTGAATGTAAAGAGGAAAAGAGCTAAGCTGAGTATTTCCTGCTCCCTTTTGTTAAGTTTCTAATCAGAAATTTCACTTTTCCACCCACAGGGAGATAGGTAACTGGTGGGGTAAGAACCTTGAGTTCTAGTAAATTCTTCCACATTGAAATGTGAAGAGTGGTAACTTAAACAGCAATTTACTAAGAAGCATAATACTAGGAATTGGATGCATGTAAGGCAGACCCTCCCTGGAGGCACTAGAGTCCTATCCCTTTTTCATAAGTCTAAACAGAACAAAATAGTATGTTGGGGAAGCTTGTATCCTGATACTGCAGCCAAACCAAATCACTTCCCAAATACAACATGGAGAAAAATATTATAAATTATCCTTATAATGTGCAATAATCCAGAATTTTTGGCACATATTAAAAATATTATTAGCCACCACAGAGTTTAAGTCATAATAGTTGAGAATGTGTTATTCAGCTTGAACCTAAGAATTGAACTAGCAAATATACATTTTGCTTTACGGAGAAAATATTCTAGTTTACTCATACTCTCAAAGAAAATGATCTATCTTTATAGTTCATTTAATAATATAATCCTTAGGCTCATAACACCATATCTGAGCTTAATATGTATTCTCTCCCTCTATTTTTCTAATTGAAATCCGGCTAAATTAAAAACTTCATTGAGTTGATCATAAGTGATACTCAAATGAGCAAATGGAAAAACCATCAATTCTTTTCTTTCTTTAGTTAATTCTGTGGATAGCTTTAACTTCTAGCTTTGGATTATTTCTTAGACTTACATAGCCTCAGTGACCCTCTATAGTAAAATCTCAGAAGAGTCTCAGGTGTCCAAGGCACAGGGTCACAGCTTGAGAGGCAGTCTCTCTATCTAAGTGTATGTCTCATTTGATAAGAATTGTAGCCCTAGTTTACCCCTACTTCCATCAGAGCAGCCCCACTTTAGGGAGCAAATATACTTTTATTCTTTGAAGAAAATCTCCTAGGGTATTTAAATTCAGATGAAAATCATTATTGCTCCTTAACTTTTGATTGCCAAGGTAAGAAATTTTAAATTTCATTTTCTTATAACACAATATCTAAAAATATAAGAATTTCAGAAATTTTTAGCCACTGTTTCCTCAAATGTTATTTATGTTTCTGTTTCTCTTGGGGGCTATAATTACCTGTTTGAAATTTTCACTTCCTGATTCTTTGCTTTTATTGTATGTTTTTATCTTTTGAATGCTTTCTATCAGTGTTTTATTGGGATGGTCTCTAGTGTGATTCACCAGATTGAGATCTCAACTGTGTTGAGAGATTGCATTTCCTGTGAGAACTTGAAAAAGTGTGATGAGTGCCTCAAAAATAACATGTTATTAAAAACTTGGGAATTTATATTGAATGAATACTTTGGTTTTAATATATTTTGGTTGTAAAAATAATTATTGCAAGGCTGGCAATATGGTTCAGTGGTAGAGTACTTGCTGCACTTACATAAAGCCCTGGGTTCAATCTACAGCCTCACATACAAATAATAATGTAATGGTAATGTATGTCATGATTTTTATTTAGTAACTTTAGAATGTCATTTCAGCAATAATTTAAAAATATTGAATAATTATTATTGAGTGACTTATATGCATGCTATAGTCCTGGGTACATTCAAGTCCAGTCTTCTCATCAGGTGATTCTCACAGAAAATCAGGAAGGACAATGAATATTCACATTTAACAGGAAGAAAAGTTATAGGCCAAAAAAACAGCCATAGTCATGGGTGAACCTTAGAAAGAGATAGACACTTATTGATTTACACCCCTGGTTTATGTTCTCTTTTCCATAAGTCAGATGCTGGAGAGAGTGCATCTAGGGAAAAAAAAATTTTTTTTCTAGGGATAGAAGTGGTGCATTGGACTTTGGAAAACTACACCAAATATTATGCAATGAATTTATATTTAACAAATTAAAATATTTATACACCATAAATTATCAGAACAAAAGTTTGACAAATGTTATTCAATTTGAGGAACAAGAACTAAAATAAGATTAAAAAATACTGTTAAAAATTTCAGAGTATATGAAAATGTCATTGCCAAAGAAACATAAGCCCCCAAATTTATTAATTCTAAAACCTGGAAATAAAAATGTCAATTTTATATTCAATACTTCATATTGACAAACAGTTTTTGACTGAATTTATATTAGCAGTGAAGAATTAATCAGTATTTTTTAAGAATAGTTTATATTAGCCTACTCTTTCTCTTTGAAGCACTGACATAACTTTTCAGTTTTTTTTAGGAGCTAATCATTCAAAATATTTACATATTGTTACGTTGGTGTCATGGAACTTTGTGCTTAACAACTGACAAATAAAGAGTTTTATATCACAGTGGCAAGAACTGAGATTAGAAAAGCTAGGCAAACTTCTTGCCCCAACTCAATAACATAATGTAGTTACATTATTTAATTTTGACTATATCCAGTGGAAAACACTGAATGATACTGTGGACTGTGTACATCAACAGGAAATACATTTCTCACAGTAATTATTTTCAGACAGTTTTACTTCTATATTGAAAAAGTATTGTTTAAAATTTTTTCTTAAATACCAAGTTTCATGTTTCATAATACTTATGAGAATCACTATAAACAAAAGCAGATTCTGCAGGAATTACATGGAGAATACATTCAAATTGAACTTTCTTTCATATTTATTATTTCACACAATTTTACACAGAAGTATTTAGACCTTTCGGTATGCACTATTCACTGAGTATTTCATGACGTTCATCACATAAATGGGAAGGAAACCAAATTAATTCTTTCTCTCAATAATGAGTTATCAAAAATAAGAAAATTTCACAATTATTCATTTTATATTCTGGTTTTCTTTCTTTCCTTTATGTCTTATATAATCCCCTTCATTTGCTCTTTGGCTTTGTCAAAAAAATTAATTATTTTAAAAAATAAGAACATGTTTTTTCACTTGGTTGAATAGTACATATATTTATTGTATAAAATAACATTGTCCCTAACACAAATGACTTGAGTGGAAGCTATCAATGGGGCTCTTAGTATAAGATCTTGCTGGAATTTTGTTAACAGATCTGTGTCAGATGGAGAAATGATTGCAACTTACTTTCAACATATGTGTCAGATATATTCACTTTTTTCAGAAAAAAAATTCATGCTCTTTTTAATGCCTAGCATCAAGAAATGTTTGTAGATGAAGAAATTTTGGAATTGCCTACTGAAAGAACAAGATACTTCAATTATTTTTGAGCTCAAAATGATTTCTTCTTTTTTGAGATAGGTCTTACTACTTGTAATTAGGCCTGCTTTAGTCAGCTTTTTGCTGCTGTGACCAAAAGAACTGACAAAAACAATTTTAGAGGAGGAAAATTGTATTTGGAGGCTCATGGTTTTACAGGTCTTAACTCATAGATGGCCAAATTTCTTGCTCTGGGCCCAAAGTGAGGGAAAACACCAAGGTGGAAGGGTACAGTGGAGGAAAGCAGCTCAGAACAGGTCACCAGGATGCAAACAGAGAGCTCCACTTAACCAGGGGAAAAATACACTGCAAAGGCAGGCCCCAAGGGCCACACCTCCTCCAGCTGCACCCTACTACCCAGTTCCTCTTCATCAAGGGATTAATGCACTAATCAGGTGAAAACTCTCATAACCCAATCATTTCACCCCTAAACTTTCTTGAATCATCTCACACATGACCTTTTGTGGGACACCTTATATCTAAGCCATAATAGGCCCATGTGACCTATTCCATGATATCAGCACCATAGCTCCTTAACCCAGCATGAAACATTATCCAGTCCAAATTGAATCTATCATACATCAGTCATGCATTCCTACATTTGAATGATTCACAAGTAGACACCTGAATTGAATTAAGTCAATCAGAAACATCTATTAGATTTTCCAACCTGCAACAAAGAGCAGGTGAGTTCTTCTCCTTTGGTAAAAACATAGATATATTAGTCATGTGCAACCCCATGTCTTGTGGAACGAAGAGGGAACTGTGGAAAACGCAGGCAAAGAATAAGAAGAATGAGATGAAATATTTCAGAATATTTCCAATAGTTCTCAAACCTACACTCAGCTAAAGCGAGGTGACTTTCATTTACTTGATAATAAATATGTCCCCACTATTAAATAATAGCAAATTCTCAAGGCATGGTACATTTAGTTTCTTTGGATGATGAGTCTATTCATTCCATTCTCCAGAATGATAAAATAATATATATAGTTGTACAGACCATGATGCCTAAACATAATCTAAGAGGTGTTAACTCTCAATGGTTGTTAGTCTTGGAATATATTCCATGCCAGTTGAAACTATTATAATATATTCAGTGAGGAAATCAAAGAGGATATATACTTTAATCCTGAGAAGTTCAAATTTGGATTCATTTGCTAGACTTGTTTTGAGAGATCTCATGATTTGAGGATTATTATATCCCATGTTTTCCTTAGTTATAAATAAATATCAATTCTTGTTTATCATCCTTACCAATTCCAAACACACACACAGTGTTAAATTTTTCTTTTTCGCTAATTGAATGGAAAGATGCATTTAAATGACTATACATATTTATTATTCCATAAAACTACCCTATCTGTTTTAGGAAGCAAAGCAAACAATGTCTCTTCATAAATTTAAAAAAATCAATGAGTTATTTGCCTTCTTTCTTGGCTAAAGTTCTTCGTGGACAGCATCTATTATTTAAAAATAAAATACTTTTCAGAATAAGACAAAATCAAAGTTAAATCTAGCTGCTTTTTCCAGATGTTTGGTTCGAATTAAAAACTTACTTCTAATATATTCTTAATACAAAAAAATCCAACACGAAATAAATATTATGCAGGAAGTTATAAATTAAGAACAATACAGGTTGTCAGATTAAAGTTTAGCTCATTGTGCACAAATACTGACAACAACAATTGATTCTCTTTTATTTTATTTTATATTAATAAATGCTATATTTAGTAGTGACATTTAATGTTTGGATTAACAATATTTTTTCTGGCTCTGTGTTTTTGCCCTGAGTAGGACAAAGAAACAGGAATACATCACTCTCATCCTCTTCAGATAATTCCCCTCAAGCTTTATTTATGTTGGGATAGATTCAAAATAGTTCCCAAAATTTTAAGAACTATCTTGTTCCAGTCTAACTCAGAGGTCTAAATTCTCCTTTCCTCATTTACTTAGCATTGTTTAACGTCTGTTCTTTATCCCTATCTTTCTCCATGGGGATTTTTTTAATACTGGTGATATAGTTTGTTTCATTCTACTTTAGTAGGTAAATAAACTCCATCTGTCTCGGGACAGAGCAAGTGGGTGGCATTTATGTAAGTGCTTTCTTAAATGCTCATATTATTATAGAGGGTTGGTCTCTAATTTCAGAAAAATATAGATTGACTGGTAAATCAATCCCCAAATTACCATTACCCAAAATAGCAGTAGCAAAGAAAGGAAAATGGTTAGGGGGCAGAAAAAAAACAATGAAAGGTCTTATTACTTCCTTTTTTATAATTATAATCGAGTGGCTCCAAATTTCCAGTTCTCCCATAAGGACACTTGGTATGCTGTGACAGACATCAGGCAGGTCACAAATATTTCTGCTGTCACTTCTTCCTGAAACTCTTGGTTATATTGTACTTACCTTCCAGATGAAGTTAGCATGTGATTTGTTTTGACTCATGAAATATGGGAGAACAGGATTTGTATCACTCTCGTAGTGGAAATGTGAGAGGTTGTGAGTGCCTTCCCACATTCCTTCCTCTCTGTTGTAGTTACTAGTGAAGGCCCAGATAAGCCAGTACCAGTCTGGTGCCCATAGCAAAGAAGATAACAACTCAAATATTTTAAAGATCGTTCAATACCTGAGGATAAACAAAAGTAAATCAGAATTCTTGCTTTCAATGGTACTTGAGAATTCTTTATTACTTCACAATAAGCTAGATTTTACTGATAGATGTTACTATCTATATTTGAATGACATTGTGCTATCTATAATATCAAGTGTGAAATGTTTGTAAGCAAAATATGCATACACTGAAAATTTATAAATATAGATTTATAACACTTTTATATAATAATGCTTAAGTCATAAAAGGACAGATTGGTTGTATTGACAAACAAATTATGATCTCTTTAAATATGCCTACATGTTGATTTGTTCAAATTTTTGTGTTTTTTTCCTCCCTGTATCATTGTATTCAAATTTTTCCTGCAGTCATTTTTATTGTATTTTTTTTTAAAGAGAGAAGGACAGTGAGAGACAGAAAGAGAGAATCAATTTTTATTGGTTTTTCACATGGCTTTGATCGCTCTACACTTAGTTGTGTACGTGGGTGCTGGGATTTGAACCTATGTACTTGCACATGCTGGGCCACTGCTCCAGCCCCTCCTGCAGTCATTTTAATTGCTTAGCAAATATCACTTAAACTTTTTGTCATCTTTTATTATCTGCATTTTATTTTTTTCTAGGAATCTTATCAGACATGCATTATAATTTTTATGATTTTTCACTCTCAGATTGTCTTTTCTTTTTATTTGTCATTCTACTCTATATTTTTTGGATATATCGTATAGTTCTTGACTGATTTCACTATATTTATTTTGTTATCTCCTCCACCTTTAATATTTCAGAAATTGTTCTTTCTATAACTACATTTATTCCAAATATGTTTGAAAATTGCATGCAGATATTTTTCTTACTAATATCAGGCAATTTCAATCCTACAAACCTAGAAGATCATTTTTTTAAATTTTGTTTTCAAACACAGGTATTTGCCTTCTTGTGTGCAAGGTGATATTTTCTTGTAAGTTTTTTAGTTACTGTATCTTCATTCAAAAGCTCCCTGTGGGACTAAACTGAAATAATTTTGTCTGAGTAAGGTTTACATGTGCTTTAATTAAGCAACAGGAGACATATCTATGTAGGGCATATTTAGCTCTTTTCAAATTTTTGGCCTCAATGTAAGAATACCGGGTTCACAAACTGGCCCAAAGCTCTCTAGACCAGTATGTCTGATGATCTTGGTAACTGATCTCTGTAAAAATTTCTTCCAGCAATTTTTGTCTGGGCTTCCAAATTTGCCACCAGCTTGGTTGTTTATTTTAGGAGAAGTATTCTTGAAAAACTATATTAATTCTTATAATACCAGTAATGCCTCAAAAACTTTCCTTTCAACATTTACTTTTCTGAAATAAATTGCTTCTTAAAGCATCTCCTCACTTTATAGAATAAGTTTCTACTGTAAACTATATTTTCATAAGCTCACGCCTCAATAACTCCCAGTCAGGTAGATCCCTGAAGAGTGTTTTAGAAATAATGTCATTAAAATTTAAGTTTATTTTGAATATATTTAGTGGCCTTTGGAGATCAGTAACAGTTTGAAATATTGTATTTCAGAATGATCCCTTTCATATGATACCATAGAGTGAAAAAAATCAGTCTATGATTAGAAAGAGAAATTTGGAAGGCTTGAGCTAAGGTAGTCATCATATAGAGAAATAAATTAAGTAGATTTAAGACTTAGGAGGTCTAATTGATGGGATGTGATAATTTTATGTTGTGAGAGGTCAAAAAATGGAAGGATCATATTTGATTTTTTTGTTTATCTTGGTTCATGTTAGAAAGTAAAATTTTGATGAATTTCTAGGTTAGACCTGTAATAGAATGACCTTGGCTTTGTACACACTCTGAAACTGCTGTGACTCCCTGGATATATTCAGGAAGCAACTGAATATGTAGGATTGGAGGACAAGATAGAGATGTGGGTTTGCTACATAAAATATGGAGATATTGACCTATCTGGTATTGGAAATCATGAAAATGAATCAAGTTATCTGGCAAGGTGGCAAAGAGAGGAAAGGAGAAGAGACAAAAAATATTAATGCATATTAGTACTTAAAACTGATATAAAAATGGAACGAGTGAATATTGTCATGCTAAATACATATGCAGCCACAAAACAAACCATACTAAAACAATATTCTGTATTTGATTTCAATTGTTTAGCTTTAGGAAATCTAGAAATTAGTATGTATGGATAATTGTTTACAGCAGCAGTCATCAGCTATTATTGTGTATGAAGTAACTTGCAAAGTTTTGTAGAAATACAAATTCTTAAATCTCATCCCTGGAGACTTGAAATCAAAATTTTTGATACACAGCCAGGTTTAAAGTCCCAGTATTATAGTTACTCCTGGCTATTTCCCATGGATTTAAAAATTAAATGTTTAGCTGATAATAACTCAAGTTATGCCATAAATCTATATTGTTAGTTATTTTAATAATCTTTTATGCAGTCATTTATTCTTAATTATTCTGAGTATATTTATTTTCTACAAGTGAATGTGAACTTAGTATACCTATATTAAACATGAAAGTTCTAAAAATTACATTTTTTCTATTCTATTCCAATTTAAATTACATTAATATGTAGGAAGATTAGATTAGTATTATAATACATATGTTTCACATTATACATCAGTTAATACTCAAGGGGCATTTTTCTCTCAGAAATCCACTAGGTGGCATTACAAACTGCACTGTTTTAATAATGAATTGATTAAACACATAATAAAATTTTGTCATAAAGCACCTGTTTATGATTTCTTTTGAATAATCTGAACTAGGTTTTTCTTACCTTTATTTTAGGTAGTAATAATATAAGACTTTCATTAAAATTAGTACTAATCAAAAGTTTTATTGGAAATCTATAAAGTTTTTTAAGTATATATACATTACTAAGGGGAAAAGTTAGGGGGACATTCTTCTAGTGTTACTGTCTTATTCTCCAGAGACAAATTTAAATTCTCATAGACTTTATATTTCAAAAGCCCACCTGTTTTCAATGCATATTGTCTGAAAGGGGAAATAAAAACAATGAAACAGCTTAAACAATAAGACCCTGAGAACATTTATTAATGAAAGTTGGCATGGTTAATTTGAAGCTAATATGTTCCAGGAAAATATTTCCCCCCTCTTACACAGAATTGTTAGACATTCAGACTGTGTCTGCTTGAAACTACAAGATTAAACTTTTTTGTACCTGAGAAGTTATTTTAAGTCAGATATCCAGTTGAAATAATTCCCTGTCCCTGGGGGGACTGAATTTTGGTTCAGGATTTTCATAGAGATTATTGTGTAATACTTCTCTGGTCTGGAGAATGAGTGTACAGCTTATTAGAAATAATTAGAAAAAGAAGAAAATTTGGGGAAAACACTGGAGATAAAGCAGTAAGACAAGTAGGAATTTGTTTGTGAAATATGGTCTTCCAAGCAATAAAGGAGTTGGAGAATGGTACTTCCATGCCTTGTAACAGCATTTCTACATTTGTGAATGAGATGGGAATTGAGATGTGAGGGCCAAATTAAAAGCCAGCTAGGTTCACTGGAAAGAATTTAAGGTGAAAATAGCTGAATTGAAACCAGCTAGTATATTGGGAAAATGGTATTAGAAATAATCCAGGGTGTATATGAAAAGGTTTCAGTTAGTTATGTCAAACTACATAAATTATGCATGTTACCTAAATTTTGCTTATCTCATATGGTCAGGAAACCCTTACTCATTGAGTAAGGAAAGGAGTATAAGACTAGAGTTGACACAATCAGCTACACACAGTAAAAGTAATTAAATTAATTTCAACCTACTATTTTCCTGAACCAACGTGGAACCTAGGAAACTAAGAGTATTATTACATATAGATGAGTAATAGATAATAGATATTCTTATTTAGCCAAAAACTGTGGTAGATGAGATGATAATTGATAAATGATTAAGCTTTAAAATAAGTAGCACTCTATTCTGGAGATTCACATAATGGTGTGCAATATCAAATGACATGAAACCATGTTTCTCAAAGATGGGGTAAATCCATCTCAATTTAAACTCCAATATGAATGCTGCTCTTCTGAATAAGATATGCTAAAAGGAGGAAAAGTAACAGAGGATCAAAACACAGATTCTTTAAACAATTTGAGTATCATGAAACACATGTCAAAGAAAAATGTTTCATTATCAAGTGGACAAAGATGAAAATCGTTTCCCAGAAAGAAAAAGAAATATATTTTCCAGAAGTACTAATTAGTAGAGGAATCCAGTTATTTTGTATATATTCAACTAATGCAATTGTTTTGTAATTACATTTCTGTTCCAACTTTTATTGTGGCCACGAAACCTGCTCCTCCATTGGTTTTTCTTTTTCGGCTAGCATCCATTTACTCAGACCAGAAACTTTCACTTATCCCTTAACTGTTTTCCATATACTACACATCCAGTCTGTCTACAATGCTTTATTTTCTCTTGAAATTATGTTTAGAATCCAACCGCAGAGATTATCACTTCTGTTCCTACCACTGTGGTATCAGTGGTCAATGTCCCTCATGATGATTGCAACTGCATCTTCCCAGTAATATTCCTGTTCTCCCTCTTCTGGGTATTTTCCCAGAAGAGTTAGAATCAGCACATTATAGTGACACAGCAAAATCTATGTTCATAGCACCTCAATTTTAATTGCTAAATTATGGAGCCAATCTAGAGGCCACTCACTGGATGAATGGCTCTAAAAGTTCTAATTCTAGTATATGTATATATATTCATTCTACTCAGATGTTAGAAACAATGATATTTTTGTCATTGAAGGTAAATGGATGGCAATGAAAGAAAATTGTGCTAAATGAAGTTAGCCAAACCCAGAGAGTCAAGGATCAATTTTTCTTCCTCATTTATCGAGGCTACAGCAAAACCAAGGAAAGGTTGTCAAACTTATGTATTAGACCCACCAACGCATAGCAACAAATAATCCAAGGGAACCAGAGCCTTGTGGGTGGGGGGAAAGGCAAAGGGTAGCATACTCTTTACCCTCCAAAAAAGCCAATAAGCCAAATGATATTTATACAATCATTTAATTCTTGAAAATTCAAAATTTAAACATTTATAATATTGATATCAGTTGTAGGCGCAAAATACACAGGAATTAAGAAAAAGGTGTGGGCAATGTGGGGATAACTGGTTTAGGACCAAATGTATATTATATTGTTACTTTGTATGCATTTATGATTGTAGAACAACTCAACTCCTTAATAAAATTAAAAAACAAAATCCTGTTATCTATTTCCACCTCTCCCAGCAAACAAAACATCAGCTTGAATGTGTCTGACAACACCTCTTCTGAAACCTCCACTAACTTCCTGTTTCAATTGGTGGGAAAGCCAAAGTCATTTTAATGGCTTCAAAATGATTCAATATTCTAAAACACACACACACACACACACACACACACACACACACACACTCTGGCCCTTCATGCTCATCTCTCTGATCATCTCTGATCATATCTTCTAATATCATGCTGCTTTTTTTTTTAAGAGAGAAGGACAATGAGAGAGAGAGAGAGAGAGAGAGAGAGAGAGAATCAATTTTTATTGAGTTTTCCACATGGCCTTCGTTGCTCTGATACTTAGTTGTGTACATGGACACTGGGGTTTGAACCCATGTACTTGCACATGCCGAGCAAGTGCCATAACCACTGAGCCACCGCTCCAACCTCATGCTGCTGCTTTAATAAAATGAAAAACCTTGGAGAATATTTTTCAGAATGAAAAAAATAACAGTGGAATAAAAAACCCACTCTGTGAATACAATCAATGGTAGGATTTTTAAGTATATGTTTAATTTTATGATAACCAATCTGAAAACTTGAAGTAAATGGATAAATTTTTCATAAAATTATCTAAGACTTCTAGTGTCAGGATCTTCACTTAAGGATCTCGATGGTCACCATTCCACTCTAAGAACAATGAAAAAACTGAACACTGGAAAACAGAGAATTCTTAGATGAATCAGGGTACAGGGCAAACAACTACCCCCCACCTTCCAAATAGAGAGATAGATGAGTACAAAAAGTTAAGGCCTATCAGAGGAGAAAAATCCCAGCAGAATCCTCTCCAGGAACCAGAACCAGTCAGAAAATCCTAAACTGCCATTGAAAATTACTGGAGATTCAGTGTAAATAAGTCTGATAGTTAAGAACTTCAGTGGGTAGCAAGGACACTTCTGAGTTTTACCTCCTGGAAGTTTTCAAAGATCTCACATTGAATATCTGAGAAATTCTGTTAGGCTTTCAGCAGTCAGAAGAGAAACAACCATTTTGAAAATCTCCAGGTGATGTGTTCTTAAGGAGGCTTGTCCATAAGGTGTACTGTACCAGAGCTTAAAGGGTTGAGTTATCAGAACTTAATCATCTAGGAGGAAGGGAGTCACTCAACTCCAGCATCAGATATTATAGGAAAGCTTCTTCCTCTCTTCCATATGGGAAAAGGAAATAACATTAGGCCACTTCCAGGTCAGGGGAAAAAACTGAGAGGTAGTTGTGAAATTTATAACTGAGAGGCATAATCTCCCAAAGCACTAAGACTACATCATAAGACCGTAGAGTGCTTCTCCTCCCTGAACAAACCACAAAGACACTGAAGTCCTATTGCAGAGTTCACTTTGCCTAGTACCTCATGACCATATTTCAATAAAAACGTATAAAGAATTCTATACCTGTGTGTGTGTGGATACAGTTTAAAAAGGCAATATCAGGGGCTGGAGTGGTAGCTTTGTGGTTACACTTGCCTGGCATGTGTGCGAATGCGGTTTTGAACCTCAGCACCACGCCCAAAACAAAGTCTTGGAGCAAAAAAGGCCACATGAAAAACTACATAAAAATTGATTCTTTCTAACTGCCCTGCTCTCTTTAAACACAAATAAACAAAAAATGGCAATAGCAGCATAAGAATCAGACTCAGACAACAAAGATCTTCAAATTTTTTCAAACCACAAATCTAAACCAACTATGATTAATATGTAATGAGCCTAATGTAAAAAACATACAGAATGATAGAACAGATGGGTGATGTAACCAAAGAGTTGAAAATTCAGAGAGAGAAACAGAAAAATGTTAGCAATGAAAAACACTTTAATAAAAATGAAAAAACGCCTTTAATGGGTTCATATGTGAACTGAATATGACCAATTAAAGTGTCTCTGAAAAATTTCCAAAACTTAAAAAAAAATTAAAAAACTAGAATATTCAAAAACTGTGAGAAAGTTATAAAAGTTATAATATATGCATAAATAGAATAACAGAAAGAAAAAAACCATAACTGATATTTGAATTAAAAATGACATAATTTTCCCCAAATGAGTTTTAGATACCATAGGACAGAAGTATAAAGATAAGAATTATACATGCTGCTTCTTGAAAATCACTAAAGCAAGAAAAGAGTAGAATTATTAGTTTTGAGACAAACACACAATGATGCAAAACAAAACATTAACCCATAATTCTGTACCTTAGGAAAAATATCTTTAAAAGTGCAGGAGAAACACATACTTTCTCAGCCCAACAAAAATTTAGAGAATTTTAGGTATACTGTTGAAATGTTAAAGTAATTTCTTGAGAGAGCTAGAAAATAATATGTTAGAAACTCAGATATACCTTCAGAGAGGAAAGCATTAGAGAGGAAATAAGTGAATGTAAAAAAAAATTAAATACTTATTTTCTTGTTAGTTGATCTAACGTAATTTATTCAAAATAGCAGCAACAATGTCTTTGATTATTTAGAAATTTATATTTGTGTACGTTTATGTATAAATGCAAAGAATGGCAGCTATAATATACAGAATGGGAGAAAGAAATTAGAATTATTTGTTATGTGGTACGTACACTATATGAGATATGTTATGGCATTATTTGCAAGTGGAGTTGGATTTTTGGTAAATTGTATTGTAAAATCTAGAACAATCGGAAAAGTGAAAGAGAGGGAGAGGGTGGGATAGTAGAGTAGATTTCTTCCATTTCTTAGCTCCTAAAAAAAAGTGCTACAATAAACATGTGTGTAAATGTCTCTATAATGTACAGTTTCCCTTTTCTTTGAGTATCTATTTAGTAGTGACATTATTGGATCATATGGTAGTTCAACATAAATTTTTGAGGAAATATTGTAGTGTTTTCCATAATGATTACACTAATTTATGTTTAATAAGCCAGGCACAGAAAGTCAAGTACTGTATGTTGTGACTAAAGAAGCTGAGGGCAGCATGATGGCTACCAGATGATGAAATGAGTAGGGGGAAGGGGAGATGGTGAAATGTTGTACAATGAGTATTAAGTTGTACTTCTATAGGTACAAGTAATTTTCATGTGCTATTATTGTATAGCAAGGTCACTACTAGTAACAGTGATTTACTGTATGTTTCAACAAGGTAGGGGAACTTAGAAAATGTTTGCCATATAAAATCATAAATATTTGGTAAGATAGATATGCTTCATTTGATTTAATAATTAAATTGTATTCATGTATTGAAACACCAGTTTATCCCAGGGGTATGCATTATATTTACATTTTATGTGGTGGCTAAAATAAATTAAATTTTAAAACCTATAGCAGAGTCCTTACATTAATTTCAGATAGAATAGATGTAAGAACAAGGAAAACAATCAGGGGAAAAAAGGAATATTGCTTAGCCTAATTATGAAAGGATTGATTCGCTAAGAAAATATATAATCCTTAATAAGTATGCATTTAACAACAGACTTTCAAAATATATGAGACAAAATCTGGAAGAACTGCAAGGAAAATAGACAAAATGGCTATAATACTTGAAGAAGACAGCAAACTTCCATCAAGAATGGACAATCCAGCAGCCCTGCTCAGGACCAACCAGGGGAGGTTCCCTGCTCAGAGCAGCACCGCTAACCTGAGCCCTTCATTCCTATTGGGGCTTATTTGAGTCCTGCTGGAAAGTACTCAGGATATGACCAGTAGGACCCACATTTGAAGCAGCCCATACTCAGTACCCACCAGGGGTGGTACCCCACCTGGAGCAGCACCGACTACCAGATGCCCACATTCCTGTAGGTTCATGTTTGCAACCTTGAGGCTAGAACCAAAAGGTAGAGCAACAGGAGGACCCAGGCAGTAACATTATCTAGAAAAAGGTGAACATCAGACTTGGTAGCTGTTCTGACCCTTTGACTTGCAAGGAAAAACCTCCTGGAGAATTGCCTACCTTCCTCTCAGAAAATCTCAATTCAGAGATCTAGAATTAGCTCTTCAAAAACAAAGAATTAAACAAGGAGAGTTTCACCTCAAACCCGAAACTCTCCTAAAAAGGACGCCATGGATAAGGGTTGGGATGAAAACCTTGAAAATATTATCAATGACCTGATTACTAAAAAGGAACAATGAGCTAAAAGAAGATATAATGAATGGACTAAGTAAGAAAACCCAAGAGATGAAAAACTCTATTATCAAAGAAATAGACATACTCAAAACAGAAGTAACACAGCTAAAATCTGCAGTCGATGACATGAGAGGAACCATGGAAAAATTTAATAAAAGAATAACTTCTAGAGAAAACAGAACCTCAGCTCTGCTTTTTTTTTTTTTAAAGAGAGAGGGACAGTGAAAGAGAGAGAAAGAGAATCAAGTTTATTTAGTTTTTCAATTGGCTTTCAATGCTCAGACACTTAGTTGTGTATATGGTGCTTGGGTTTGAACCCAGATCCTCATGCTTGCCAGGCAAGTGCCATAACTGCTGAGCCCCAGAACCTCAGCTCATGAAGAAAGAACTTCTAACAATAAGTGATTCATCACTTAAACAGAATTAAGGACAAAAACCATACAAGCATCTCAATAGAGGTAGAAAAGTCCTTTCATAAAATCCAGGATTCAACTATGCTCAAAATTTTAGAGAAAATAGGGATCAAAGGAACTTATCTTAGCTTTGTAAAGGCCACATATGCCAAAACTTCAGCTAGTGTAATATTAAATGGAGAAAGGTTGAAAGCATTTCCACTGAACTCAGGAACAAGACAAGACTGTCCACTTTCACCACTTTTATTCAATATAGTCCTCAAGACCCGGGCTGGAGCAATCAGGCAAGAGGAGGAAATCAAAGGGATAAGAATAGGATGGGAGGAAGGAAAACTATTCCTTTTTGCTGATGACATGATCCTATATCTGGAAGATCAAAAAAAAAAAAAAAAAAACCTCCCCCAGGAAACTACTATAGCTAATAAACAGATTGGGCAAAGTAGCAGGTACAAGATCAAAACCCATAAATCAATAGCTCTCCTATATGCCAACAATATTAGGGCAGAAGAAGAAATTAGGAAATCGGTCCCATGCACAATAGCCTCCAAACGAATAAATACTTGAGAATTAATCTAACAAAAGAAGTTAAAGACCTCTACAAAGAGAAGTATCAAACACTGAAAACAGAAATTACAAACGACCTGAGGAGATGGAAAGATGTTACATGCTCTTTGTTAGGCAGAATTAATATAATTAAAATGGCCATTCTGCCAAAGGCACTATACAAATTCAATATAATACCCATCAATATTCCAATGTCATTTTTTGCAGATATAGAAAAAGCATTCTCAAATTCATATGGAATATCAAGAAACCCGGAATAGCCAAAAAGTTACTAAGCAAGAAAGACAAAACAGGTGGTTTTGCAATAATGGATCTGAAATTATCCTATAGAGCTGTAGTATTAAAACTAGCATGATACTAATATCAAAGTAGGAACGAAGACCAATAGAATAGAATAGAAGACTCTGAGACAAAACCAAGAATCTTAAAATATCTAAACTTTGACAAAGGGGGTTAAAATATAACATGGAGGAGAGACAGCCTATTCAATATATGATGATGGACAAACTGGACAGCCACTTCCAGAAATTTGAGATTAGATCCTTATCTCTCTCCTTGCACAAAAATCAAATCAAAATGTATTAAGGAATTAGGAATTAAATAAGCTACCATACAACTTCTAGAAGAAAAATTAGGACCAACACCCCAGCATATGGAAATGGGCAACATCTTCCTCATCAAGACTCCCAAAGTGAAAGAATTACAGTCAAAAATCAATGAGTGGGATGGATGCCATTAAACTAAAATTTTCTGTACAGCCAAGGAAATAGTCAAAACAGTCAAGAGACATCCAAATGAATGGGAGAGAACCATGACCTGTGATCCCTCTGACAGAGGACTTATATCCAAAATGTACATTGAACTCAAAAAATTCAATAACAAAAACACAAACAATCCAATCAGTAAATGGGCCAGAGAGCTAACCAGAATCTTCTCAACAGAGATATTTAGCAAGCCAATGAATACATGAGAAAGTGTTCTAAATCACTGGCAATCAGAGAAATGCAAATGAAAACTGCATTAGATTTCACCTCACTCCAGTCAGACTGGCAAAGATGAAGAATACAAACAATAACAAATGCTGGAGTGACTTGGTCTCTATTAGGGCTTAGTAAACACCTGCCCTCTCAATCTCTGGCTGAAAACAATTACCCTCCCAGCTGGTTTTGAAAACTTTCTAGATGACCTAATTGAGGAGTGGGGGAGAGTGTATAAAGGAAGCTTTATCAAATGACCATCAAAAAGTGAGAAATATGGTCAAGCCAAATATTTAAATGATTCTCAAGCTCAATCTAAGTGACTTGTGCCAACAGACATGATGGCAGATATTCCTGAGACATTGTCCAAAGGGTCAACTGTGGAATTGTTTCAGGAAAGGCAACCTTTTCAAAAGAAAAGAAAAAGAAGGGATGAGAAAACACTGTGATGTGAAATGGTGATGGCCTAGTATAAAAAGCCAAGATTTACATTCTATTCTGTATGTGTTAATGGTTGAAGAATAAACCAGTAATAATTTTTTTAAAAAATGCTGGAGCGGTTGTGGGGAGAGAGGAACACCAGCACACTGTTGGTGGAATTGCAGACTGGGCCATCCACTCTGGAAAGCAGTGTGGAGACTCCTGATAAAACTTGGATTGGATCCACCATACGACCCATCTATCCTTCTTCTGGGTATTTTCCCAGAGGAGTTAGAATCAGCACATTACAGTGACACAGGAAAATCCATGTTCATAGCAGCTCAATTTACAGTAGCTAAAGTATGGAACCAACCCAGAGGTCCCTCACTGGATGAACAGATCCAAAAGCTCTGATATGTATATATTAAATGGAGTTCTACTCAGCTATTAGAAACAATGATATTGCGTCTATTGAAGATAAATCGATGGCATTGGAAGAAATCATGCTGAGCATAGTTAGCCAAACCCAGAGTGTCAAGGGCTGAATAGTGTCCCTCATTTGTGGAGGCTGGACCTAAACCTAGGCTTGGGAGTAAGGTAGACAAACTCATG
>PVKS010033884.1:0-21358 GCA_004027875.1 Aplodontia rufa | reverse complement strand
CAAAAAAAAAAAAAGACAAGCAGCCAACTGGAAGAATACAGTCACTGATTAGTAATTACATGTGAGGGAATTCATGTCATGGCAACTGTTAAAGATAAATCAGAATATTGCAAACAACCCAGAAGAAAAAAAAATTGATATGCAAAATACCTCAATGAACTCCTCAAAGAAAAGGAAAGACCAGGGCTACTAAGCAGAGGAAGACACTGGTACCACCAGAAATCCAGGGAGAGCAAATCGATGGCACAACAAGAGAGCCTGCATTTGGGAAAATGTAGGAAAGTCCTGATCATCTGACATGCTTAAGGGGATGTAAACTTACATATGCACCTTGCACATGCCTCCTGGCATGAACCGGCAATACCCTGAGAAAGTACTCTGGCATCTGCAAAATGAGCAGTCACAGGTACAATGGCCCAGCACTTCCACCCCTACTGTTATACCAAGACACCATGGCACAGGAGGAGCAGGAGATAAGAAGAATGGTTCAGCAGGATGGATCACAACAGCAAAGTACAGAAAGAATCCAAATGTTCACGAAACTAGGAAAGCAGATGAATGGGTTATGGGGTATGAGGTTGCTGTGCAAACAATCAGGCAAAAACAATATAGCTGCGATTATCACTAGACAATTAAAGTACTGAATGTTATGCACAATGCCCCTTTATTAAACTAAAAATAGAAATGGGTGAACGTAATTTTAGGAAAACATTTAATTGCAATAGGAACATTAAAAAGAAAAATATGAGCTTTTGCTCCACCAAGGAACTGGTCAAAACTGTCAAGAGAGAACCTACAGAATGGGATATAATCATGGCCTGTGATTCCTCCGAAAGAGGACTAATATCCAAAATTGAAAAACAACTCATAAAACTTAAGACCAAAAACACAAACAAACCGATCAATAAACGGGCCAAAGAGCTAAATAGAAATTTCTCAACAGAGGAAATTGAGCAAGTCAATGAAAACATGAAAAATATTTAAATCACTAGTAATCAGAGAAAGGCAAATCAAAATTACATTAAGATTTTACCTCAATCATGTCAGACTGACAAAGACAAAGAATATAAATAATAAAAGATGCTGGAGGGGTTGTGTTCCACTAACACAGTATGGTGGAACCTGAAAACTGGTCCAGCCACTCTGGAAAGCAGTGGGGAGAATCCTCATCCTTAGGGATGAGTTCATCATATGACCCAGCTATCCCTCTTCTGGGTATTTTCCCAGACGAGCTAAAATCAGCACATTTCAATGACACATCAAAATCTATGTTCATAGCATCTCAATGTACAATAGCTAAATTATGGAACCAAACCAAATTCCACTAACTGGATAGAAGGATACACACACACACACACACACACACACACACACACACAATGGAGTTCTACTAAGCAATTAGAAACAATGACATTGAGGCCTTTGAAGTTAAATGGATGGCAATCAAAGAAATCATGCTGAACAAAGTTAACCAAATCCATAGAGTCAAGGGTTGAATGTTTTCCCTGATTTGTGGAGGCTAGAGCTAAATCTAGGTTGAGTGAAAGGTAATCACACTCAAGTATTAGACCCAGCAAATGCAAAGCAATGCATAATCTGGGGCAACTATAAATATGGGGGGGAGGAAAAAAATGTTCTCTGGACAATTAAAAAAAATAAAGAACTAGAAGACAGCAGTTTGAAGATTTCTACCACAAAGAAATGATAAATGTTGAAGGAGATGAAAATGCTAATTACTCTAATTTGATCACTAAATATCGTCGCATGTATAGAATTACCATATTGTACCCATAAATATGTACACTTGTGTCATTTAAAAATTTATGTACTATTATAATGCACCAATAAAAAATATAAAAAAGTAAAAATATTAATAAATGTAGGATTAAGTATCGGGCAGGAGGGGGAGGGGCAAGGGGGAGGGATAAGGGTGGGAAATTAGGGTGGGCTCTAGGGGGTAAATCTAATTTTAAGAATACATACATATCATATTGTTTTGTTGGAGGCATTTTTGATTGTGCAACAACTAAATTTCTTAAAAAATTAAGAAGAATGATATTTTCTTAGGTAACAATCTAAAATTTTGAAGGGTAAACTGGAGTTTTGTTTTGGGTTTTTTTTTTTTTGCATCTTTAAAATCATTATATACAAATTTCCCAAAGCAAAAGAATTAAAATCAAGAACCAATGAGTGACAAACCCATACCTAACCTTATACTTAATGGAGAAAAACTGAAATTATCCGCACAAATCTTGGGAACAAGACAAGACTGTCTATTCTCACGACTCTTTTTCAACAGAGTGGTCAAAACCTTAGCTAGAGCTATCAGACATGAGAAGGAAATCAAAGTAATTCAAATAAGAAAAGAGGAAGTTAAACTATTTCTATTTGCCAATGGCATGATCCTATACCTAGAAGAACCAAAAAATATCAGAAAAATTCTAGAGCTTATAAATGCTTTCAGCAAAGTGGTAGGATACAAGATCAATTCCCATAAATAAATTGCTTTCATATACTCCAACAGTAATTCTGATAAAGAATAAATCAGGAAATCTGTCCCTTTCACAATAACCTCAAAAAGAATAAAATACTTGGGAATTAATCTAACACAGGAAGTAAATGACCTCTACAATGCAAACTATCAAATATGAAAGAAATTGAAGAAGACCCGAGAAGGTGGAAAGACATCCCATATTCTTGGTTAGGCAGAATCAATATAGTTAAAATCTCCATTCTGCCAAAATCACTGTATACATTCAATGCAGTTCCCATGAAGATATCAATGTCATTCTTCACAGATACAGAAATATCAATTCTCAAATTCATTTGGAACAATAAGAAACCCAGAATATCCTAAAGCACTACTAAGCTAAAAGAGAGAAAGAGAGAGAATGAATGAATAGAGGAATTTTAACACCTGACCTGAAATTATACTATAGCATTATAGTAACAAAAACAGCATGGTATTGGTATGATAATAGTCAGGAAGAACAATGGAATACAACAGAAAGCAGAGACTAACCCAAAAATCTATAACCATCTGATATTCAACAAAAGGGGCAAAAATATTGGAGGAAAAATGGCCTATTCAACAAATGGTGCTGGACAAACTGGACAATTATAGGCAGACAACTGAAATTAAATACGTATCTCTCACCCTGCACAAAAATCAAATTGAAATGCATCAAATAATTAGGAATTAAACCAGAAACCAGACAATTAGAAAAAAAATAGGATCAACACTCTACCATGTTGGTATAGGGCCCTTCTTCCTTAACAAGACACAGCACAAGAACTAAAACCATGAATCAATGAGTGGGATACCATTAAACTAAAGTTTCTACAAAACTAAGGAATTAATCAGGAGTGTCAAGAGAGAACTTACAGAACGTTAAAAAATCATGGCCTGCTGCATCTCCAACAGGGGGCTAATATCCAGAAAATACAAAGAATACAAAAAACTTAATACCAAAAACACCCCAATCAATAAATGAGATATTGAAGTAAACACAAATTTCTCAACAGAGTAAGTTCAAAAGGCCAAAAAAATATATGAGAAAGTGTTCTACATCACTGGCGACCAGAGAAATGCAAATCAAAACTGAGATACCACTTACCCCAGTCAGAATGGCTAAAATGAAGAATATAAACAATAACAGACCCTGGAAGGGTACTAAGGGCAAAGGAATACTAACAGACTGTTGGTGGGATTGTAAACTGGTACAACCACTCTGTAAAGCAGTGTGGAGACTCTTCAAATATTTAGGGATCGAACCTCTGTAGATCTAGCTATCCCACTCCTGGGTATTTTCCCAGAAAAGCTAGAATCAGCATATTACAGATATACAGCTGCATCAATGTTTATAGCAGCAATAGCAAAATTTACAATAGCAAAATTATGGAACCAATCCAGATGGCCCTCACTGTATGGACGGATCCAAAAACTAAGATATATCTATACATATATATCCAAATATATATATGTACATATATGTACATATATATGTTTGTATATGTATATATAGAGTTCTACTCAGCTATTAGAAAGAATATCTTTGCTTTTGTAGACAAATGAATGTAAATGGAAAAAAATCATGCTGATTGAAACAAACCAAACCCAGAGTTTTAAGGGTCAAATGTTTTCTCTCATATGTGGAAGCAAGAGTAAAACCTAAGACAGGATGAAAGTTAGTCAAGTTTATTTAATAAACCCACCAAATCTGAAGAAATATGTAAGCTGTGGGGACTATAGCTAGGAAGAGGGAGGGAGAGAGAGAGAGGGTGAGAAAGGATGGTAAATGCAGGAGGGGGTGATCAATACTGTAAAGTACATTTGACTTCCATGAGAACCCAAAACACATCCAGGCAGGCATATAAATCTAGTAATTTCAATGTGTAAATTGCATGTATATATGGTCACTGTTATCTGTAACTTGGGGAAACCGCAGAGGAATCATGAGATTGAGAAACAGGGGAAATGGGTAGACCTTGGACAAGGATCAGGTTAAATCAACTATATAAATGTGTATGCATGTATGAAGGTGAACCAACAAATCCATTATGCAAGTTGATGCTGAACCAATTAAAAATAAATTTTAAAAAAAATCAATGAGTGGGATGTCATTAAACTGAAAAGCTTTTGATCAGCCAAGGAATTGGTCAAAATTTTCAAGGGAGAACATACAGAATGGGAGATAATCATGGCTTGTGATTCCTCCAACAAAGGACTAATATCCAAAATTGACAAAGCACTCAAATAACTTAGTATCACAACCATAAACAGCTCAATCAGTAAATGAGCTACAGAGCTAAACAAACTTGTCAACACAAGAGATAGAGCAAGCTAATGAAAACATGAGAAAGTGTTCTTAATCACTAGTAATCAGAAAAATGCAAATCAAAACTAGTTTAAGAATGCAAATCAAAACTACTTTAACATTTCACCCCATTCCTGTCAGATTGGCAAAGAATGCAAGCAGTAATAGATGCTGGTAGGGCTATGGGGAGATAGGAATACTAGCAGACTTGGTGGAACTGCAGACTGTTCCAGCTACTCTGGAATGCAGTATGGAGAGTCCTCAAAAAATTAGGAATGGATCCACCATACGACCCAGCTATCCCTCTTCTAGGTATTTTCCCAAAGAGCTAGAATCAGCACACTACAGTGATACAGCAAAATCAATGTTCACAAGCAGCTCAGTTTACAATAGCTAAATTATGGAATCAACCCAACTGGATGAATGGATCCAAAAGGCTATGGTATGTGTGTGGGGGTGTGCACTTGCGCATGGGTGTATTTCTATGCAGCTAGTAGAAACAACCATACTATGGCCTTTGAAGACAAATGAAAGGCAATGGGAGAAATTATGCTGAGCAAAATTAGCCAAGCCCAGAAAGTCAAGGGTCAAATATTTTCCCCCATATGTGAAGGCTAGAGAAAAATCCAGACTTGATTGAAATGTTAAGCTCATGTATTCGACTCACCAAAATCGAAGCAATACATCATCTAGATCCATAGATACGTAAGATATGGGAAAGAGGGGTGAAAAAGAGAGGATTGGGAGGAATCTAGGAGGGAATCAATAATGTATCTTACTCTTTACTCACATGAGAAATGAAATATATACTTATACATAACATTTTTAATTGGTTCAACATTGTTCAAAATCTATTTGTATATATTTATATACATATAAATATATATTTTAATTTATATATTTATACATAAAGACATTTGTATCTGTTATAAGGAGTAAATTGAAAAATAGAGTACATGTAGAAGAAAGCCAAGCATGAATCAATGATTGAGAAGAGAACTTGTCATAAATTATAGATTATGGTGAATTTGTTTGTTTCTAATGTCAAATTAGTAAGGCAAAACTAATCACTGAATAGAGTCAGAAAGTGTGAAGAGTAGGATAAATGAAAGAGCAATATAGCCCAGCGCTAAGGAAGGACTTCTCAGAGGAGGTGGAATTCAGGCAAAGGAATGGCCAGGATACTCCAGCCCAGCGGCCATCAAGATCAAAGACCACTGACATTAGTGACATTAGAATGGGCCTGAGATCCTTTATAGACACTGAAACAAAAAGCCGTTAAAATAAAGCTATCTCGCTACTGGAAGTGAGAATGTGAAGACGGATTTACAGATGGAGGTCTTGAGGCCTCAGCATAGTTTAAACCTATGTCAGAGGAGTCTGTTTAGGCCACTAGAGAAGGGATATCATGATTAAAACCTCAGATGATTGGCAATGCAGCAAGATGGGTGGGAAAATGACATGTACGATTGGGGAAGGTCTGAAAAAGGGTCACTGTGCTCAAGGTAGGAGATGATACAGACGTAGATTAGCTTGGCGACAATAAAGACAACATTGGCCTAAGATGAAAGTTAGTCCAGTCTATATAATAGACCCACCAAATTTGAGTTAACACATAAGCTGTGTGAACTGTAGCTATGAAGGAAGCGGGAATGGGAGATCAAAAAGAGGGAAAAGTGGGATTATCGATACTGAAGAGTATACTGGACCCCCATGAGAAGGCAAAATATACTCCGGGAGGCATATAAACCTAGTAATTTCAATCATTAAAATGAACGTATATCTGCAATATAACATAATTACACAGGAGACATGAGATTGGGGAGTGGGGGATATCTTGGACAAGGATCGTGTTTAAGGCTGCTCTGTCATTACGTATACATCTATGAAGGTAAAGCAACGAATCTCTTCATTATGTAAGACAATGTTGAACTAATTAAAAAAAAAAAGATAGCATTGGATTTGAAATATATTTTTGAAAAGGACTCTGTAAAACCTGCTAGTGATTGTAAGCTGCAAACATCATGAGCATAAACGTTAAAGCATTAACGACAGGCATATTGAGAACAAGAACCCATATTGTGGGGGTGACGGGAGTAATCAGTTCACTTACACAGAGGATAAAGGTAAGGAGCTAGGACATTTTATGTCATTAGTACACACACCCAGCACTCTCTGGCTGGTTAAGTTTGACTCTCACCCCGTTACCAGTATCTTTGACTCTTCCTAAAACCAACCAAATAAGGCCACTGGGATGCAGGGGAGAGGGTCCTATGATTCAGCAGACCACATGGCCACCTGGGGAGCATTCTGAACCTCAGCCCACTGCTCAAGTGCCCACTAGATGACAACAGCCCAGCTGTTATCGTGATCCAACAGTAGGCCTTCTCTTTTCATGTTCAGAAACTATCGCAGCACATCCTTCCCATTCGACAGCCAAGGTCACCATTAATCCAGAACATTCTCTCAGGAAGCTTTCTGTGCACAATAATTCTTATGTGTAAATGGTCCCTTAAAAGTTCTAAATAAACATTCTAATACTTATACTTTATTCTTATTTACTGTTACGGATTCTTTAGTGATGTTTGAAGGAAGTTTTCCTTCCCTTCCATCTAGTAAAGTTGTTACAATAAAAACCATTTCCTTTTTACCTAAACAGAATAAAAAGTTTCTCAGAACACAAGCACATTAGCAGAAAATTACTAAGAATACACTCCTACAGCAATATGTCATATCACACTAAAATGTTTCTAACACTTTATAAGCTTAGTTATGAAAAAAATCTGTATGATCTAGCCCATGACCTAGAACACCTGCTTACTTCTACTTCAAGATGACTCTAAAATCTGTGATAACCATTAAATGATCACACAGCAAGGCTCATCTGAAAAGTATAGATATTCTATTTTTGAAAACATTCCAGAAAGATCTATGCAAGTCCTTAATTAGCACTCAGGTGACTTCAGATGAATGTCAATCAAAACTCTTTCGTCTTCTGTCAAATGTTGTCATGTAGGCCTAAAAACGAAGAGGAAGGTTGGGATTTTCAGTGCCCTACTCAGCAGCCAGGCTGGCTCTCATCAGATAGCTCTTTAGTGCAAACAGGTTGATTGACAAGGTTACCCCAAACTGAGAAGCAAGAGCTCTGCAGATCATTTGCGTATTATATCAGCGACAGTCAGAGCATGTTTTGGTGTTCCTACGGGGACAGAAGAACAAACTAATTTTCACAATCTTTGATCATTTAAAGGAAACTGCAGATTCTTACAACACTTAGGATGGTTAAGAAATTTCAATTTAAGGTAGAAAGGGGGGAAAGTTGGGTAACCCTGGAGCAGAAGTCCTGCTCTTTAGGGATTTCACTTGAGATTCTCTCTTCGCAACACCTTTTTACTAAATTTATTCTTTAGTGTATCGGGGGGTATTTGTATTCTAATGGAAGCATTTTTTAATTCTGTTGCCCTCTTTACATTTAGAAACAAACTGATGTTGTACAGTGAATGTGTATTCTGTACCCCAGTAAATTCGCCTGTTGGCTCTAATATGCTTTAAATTTTTCTTTCAATTTTTTTTATGCACACAACATTCACTGTCAAATAATATTTTTTCCTTTTCCTTTCTAACCTTACTGCCTTTTATTCATTTCCCTTTCCTTGCTTTACTAAGATTGCAAATATAATGTTGAGTCAGAGGAATAAGAGTAAAGATCCCCGCCTCGTGCCCAATTTTGTTGAAAATAATCAATGTTTCACCAGTAATTCTGATGTCGGATATAATTTCTAAGAGCTGTGCTTTGTCCCATTGAAGAAATACCCTTCCATTTTTCCTTCCTTTGATTACTGTTTTTATCAAGGAAGAGTGCAGCATTTTGTCAAACTTTTTCATGACTATTCCTCAAGATCATATGCTGTTTCCTTTTCATGCTGTTAATTAGCTATCAGCCGCTGCTCATTTCTAAATGGTGCTTCTCAAAGTCAGGGTTTTTGTTGCAGATCCATCTGCTTTTGTTAACATAGCTGCTTCCTTTTACTGGCAACTCATATGTACCTGTTGTGAGGTGGGCTGAGCTGCCTATCATCCTACTGCATTTCACAACACATGTTTGATTTGTCTTTAGAAGTTTACCTTTTGAAATGCAAATATTTCTTGGGAACAATAATCTTTTTATGAATTGTGTTGTTTTAATCAGGCCATTCAATAAGACATCCATAAAACAATTCCCCATGTGTCACAATTTTCATTCAGAAGCTCAAGAAACAGTGAAAATTTCAAGTGTCTGATGGAATCTGATAGATGTTAACTACAGAGATTACAATCGTCAAGACAAACAACTTCTAATTTGTCCTTTCCAGAGGTCAAAACCATTTAAAAGTCACATTCTACTAATGTGGAGTGTAGTTTTCCATTTTACATTAGTTAAATTTCATTATCCTTGGGGTCAAACAGTAGCATTTACTGAGCACTAAGTGCCAAGGGACCTGGAGTCCTTTACGGATGTAACTCACAGCCTTCAGGATCACATGTGGTAAACAAAAGGGAGGGCAACACACGCACATAAATAAACATTAAGTACCACAAGAGGGACACTGTAAATTTGATTTAAAGTAATGAGACTAAGAAGTTTTTCTTCTCAAAGCACAGTAAAGAATCCTGGCAAAGATGGGACTGTTTTGTATTTTAAATAAATAAGGCAATTAACTTAAGCACTGGCTAGATGGACTTCTAGTTCCAATAGTTTGTGAATGTGAAGGATTCTCTGGAAAAAATTCACGACTCCATGTTTGAAACAGGGAGAACCAGGCAAGGAGATCTACACCAGCTCCGGTGGCCCCAGTTAGCAGTCCTGCCACCACATCTCCTCCAATTTCACACAGGAATATTGAAGATGGAAATTAAATGATTGCATAAGTATCATTTGGCTTCTTGGGGGAGTAAAGAGAAAGCTACATTACTGATTCTCTCACTAGATCCCTCCCTCCCTCCCTCCCTCTTCTATATATATATATATATAAAGATATTTATATCTGCTATGGGGGGGGACATAGAAAAGAAACTGGGGTGTGGGTGACATAGCGGTGATTCTGGATTAGTATCAGGGGCACATCATATTGTTACTTCATATCCATCTATTATTGTACAAGAAAATCTACTTCTCAAAATTTAAAGAAAGAAGAAAATTAGGAGTTTCTACTATTGATTTCCTGCATATTCATTGTTTAGTGAATTGAAATAAAACAGATTTCCTCTATGGCCAAAGACACTGTGATATTATTAAAAGTGTTTGAAGAATCTATGGAAATTAAATAAATGCAAGAATAAGCCAAGAATTTGAGTTCTGTGCTCTCTCCCTCTTCTGTCTCTCCAGTCCCAGAGCTGCATTATTGTAGATGGAGGCAAAATCCACAAACTAAAACCTTTGTTTCAGTCTCTGGATGGGAAGATAGATATTAACATTTTCTGGTGAGAATGTCATTGTCTATTGCTAACAATATAAAAGTCAAAATGCTTAATTTGTTTAGGTCAGATCAGACCTTATGCAAATAATCATTTGTAGAAGAATTTTACTCAAAATCTCAACAATTTTCCAGAAATAGAAAAAAAAAGTTATCCTCCAATTAACATGGGATCTCAACTAGTGAAAACAATTTAGGAAATGAAAAGAACAAGGTCAGAGATCTCACACTTCTTGTTTTGAAATTTACTGTGGATTGATAGTAAACAAAGAGTGTAATCCTGGCGTGAAGACAAACACACAGACTAGTGGAAAAGAAACACACTCTTACATGGATGGTAAGATGGTGTGGACAAGAGGCCCGCACTATTCAATAGAGGGAACAGTCTTCAACAGCAGCTTTGGGTAAACTATGCATCTGTATGCACAAGAATGAGGCTGACGCCTTGCCTGTACCATGCGAAACCTAACTCCATAATGGGCCAGAGACCTAACACAAGATGGAAAACCCTGAGGAAAATGTGTAGATCTGAAAATGATTTCTTGGAAATGGCACCAAAAGCACAAAGAAAAAAATAGAAATTTGAACTTCAAACTAACATCTCTGTGTATTAAAGGATGCTGTCAACTGAATGTAAGGCTAACCCAAGAATAAGAAAAAATGTTTGCAAACTATAGCCTCCTACCTACATGTAGGAGTTCTTGATATATTCTGGATATTCATCTAAAAATACTAACATCTCAGTGATATGAAGAACTCCTACAACTAAACCAAAAAACCTGATTAAAAAAAGCGAAGAAATTGAACAGACATTTCTCCAAATATATACAAATGGCTAATAACCACATGAAAGGACATCAACATCATTAATTATTAGTAAAATTCAAATAATTATGTCACACCTATTAGGAAGACTATTTTTAAAGAACAAAATAAATGTTAGTGAGGATGTGGAGAAAGTACAACTCCTATCTATAACCAGGGGGAATATTAAAGTGACACAGCCACTCTGAGAAGCAGTATGAAAGCTTCCTAAAAACTTAAATCAGAATGACTATGTGATCCAGCAATTCAGCTGCCAGGTGAATACCCAACCACTGAAATCAGGGACTCTAACGGAGGGTTACACAGCCACACTCCCATCAGTAGTCCTTGCAGCACCCAAGGACAGAAGACGGCCCCCTGAGCTGCCTAAGGATAGAAGAAACTGAAGTGTGAATCAAAATAGTGCTTGCCGGGGCTGGGGATTTAACTCAGTGGCAGAGCACTTGCCTAGCATGGGCAAGGCCCCGAGTTCGGTCCTCAGCCCTGGAAGAAAAAAAAAAAAAAAATGGTACATGCCAAAATATGTTGCTCACACTTAGAAAGGAAGGAACTTGCTACAACATGGATGAATCTAGAACACATTACTGAAAGCAAAATAGGTCAGTCATAAAAGGACAAACAATGTCCGAGTCCTCTTAGATGCTTTACCTACACTAATCCCACTCACGGAAACAGAAATCGAACAGTGGTTCTCTTCTGCTGGGCATCAAGGACATGGAAAGTTCTTGCCTAATGTGCAGGGAGTCTCTCTTTGGGAAGATGAACAGGTTGTGGATGTGGACAGTGACGAAGACCATGCACAACGCAGATGTGCTCAAAGCCACCATACTATTAAACATCATTAAAATGGTAAATTTATTTTTTTTTAATTTTTATTCAATAAATATGGTCTTATAACAGGAGGGGTTCATCATCATACAATCAAGAACAAAAGTGTAATGACAGAACAAGCCAATATTGGTGTCAGACCATGGTTTTCCCCTTTGGGTTTCCCATGGTTCCATATTTCACTTTACTTAAGACCCAAGTTAACTGGACTTCTTGTGGAAGTCAGAGGTTCCCCTCAGGTTAAATTCCCCCATACTATCTCCCTCTGGTCACCTTGATGTCCTTCCTATTCCCTTCCCCCCTTCCTAACCCCTTCCCTACGTCCCCCAGGAACCTAAGCACAGTTCCCCAGGATCATGAAACAATTCACACATGCTGAAGTAATTGATAGGTTAGCCATCTGCTTATATTCTAACATCCACAAATGAGAGGAAACATTCGGCCCTTGAGTCTGAGTTTGGGATACTTCACTTAGCAAAATTTTTTCCATCTCCATCCACTTGGCTGCAAATGCCATAATGTCATTTTCTCTAATAGCTGAGTAGAAAAGAGTAAATTTTTTGTGTTATGGTTTGAATGTGAAGTGCCCCCCAAAAGCTCACATGAGGCAATCCGGG
The DNA here is from genome assembly GCA_004027875.1 of Aplodontia rufa. NCBI lineage: Eukaryota > Metazoa > Chordata > Mammalia > Rodentia > Aplodontiidae > Aplodontia > Aplodontia rufa. Next base: position 8,818 of record PVKS010033884.1, on the reverse strand, counting down.
AAAGCTGAGGAGAAATGACTGGGTGATGAGAGCCTTAGCCCAATCCATGAGTTAATCCTGGTAGGGACTGACTGACAATGGTAGGCAGGTAGAGTGTGGCTGGCGGAGGTTACCCACTGGGGGCATGCCTTTGGGTATGTATTTTGTATCTGGTCCTTGGAGCTCTACCTTCTGCCATGATGTTCAGCCTCACCTCAAACTCCAAGGAGTGGAGCTGGCTTTCTGTGGACTAAGGCCTCTGAAACCATGGGCCCCCAAATAAATTTTTCCTCCTAAAATTGTTCTTCTCAGGTCCTTTAGTCACAGCAATGAAAAAGCTAAGACATTATGCATATATTCACATCATGAAAATAAATTTTTAAGTTAAATATTTACTGGCATATGCTAACTTCCTGCAGGTCTAGTTAAATATTAGGCATGTGAAATCTCAGTACCCACTCAATTGTCATCAACTGAGTTATTTAATCTCAAATTTGACAGAATAGAGCCATGTGACATTGACTTTTATTAAGAAGGAATTTATTCTTCATCTATCTCTTCAGTTGTGTTCCACTAATTCTGTTCTCTGCATTGTTGCCTTCATTTTTCAGATAAAAAGCTACACAAATAAAATGAAAACACATTCTTGAAAAATTAAAATCAAGTTATTCTTGTCTCCTGTGTGATAACAGTTATCACATTTGTCAATATCCCAAGTGCAGATTTCGAGGGGGGAATAAAAAGTTTACAAAACTACCTGTCATTTGTCCAGTGCTCCCACATGCAAGACAGATACCAGCCAATTTCAGCCCAAAACACTTGCTAGGCAGAAACCTGGTAATAGCTTGTTGCAAAAGAACTGGGCACACGAAAACTTACGACAACTTTGACTGCAGGATCTTCAGGTGCAGATGTCTTCTCAAAACGTCAGTGGGAACAGTAGACATTTGTCGAGCAGTTACTAGTTTTCAAAGGATGACTGCTTATAAAATTTTAAAATTCCTACCAAATTTCCATTTCTAAAAATTTTGAAAATACAACTTTTGGGTCCATATATTTGAAACTACTATACTTAAATTCTTTTTATTATTATTTTTTTTGTACCAGGGATTGAACCCAGGGATGCTTAACCACTGAGTCACCTCCTCAGCCCTGTTTATTTTTTACTTTCAGACAGGGTCTAAGTTGCTTAGAGCCTCGCTACACCGCTGAGGCTGCCTTTGAATTTGCAAGCCTGCTGGCCTCAGCCTCCCAAGTTGCTGAGATTACACACATGCACCACAGAACCCAGCTTTAAATTCTTCTATAGTGTTGACAACTTCACTGAATAGGTATTTAGAATTAATTTATGTTGCATATGTTGTTTCTTCTTTGGTAGTTCTAGGACATTTGAACAAAAATTGAGAGTTTTAATCATTTTTTTCAGCAAATTCAATAAAGTATCCCTTATAATCAAGATATTATGATACAAATCGTACCAAAAATGACATACCGTGTATTGGTTAGAAGTACTTCTTTAACAAATCCACGAAATGAAGGTAAATTAATTAAGCAACACTTGCTGTTTGAAAAATAAAACAGAACACTAACAGAGGGACCATCAATTTCAACATTGTACTCCCTTAAAACTGCTTCACTAGAAAACCTCAATTTGTGTGTGTGTTTTGCTGTTGTCTTTTCTAACTGACCAGTCTCGGGTAAGAATGCCAAAGAACTGAAAAATGATCCAAAGAATAGTAGCCAGGAGCTAGAGAAAGAAAACAAAAAAATAATCTCAACAATGAATTTTAAATTTGGATGAGAAGTATCTCTGAATCTGTTCATTGAGACACTTTTATTGACAGTGAGGTACACTGCAAAGGTTTTATTAATAATGTAGAAGCTTTAGAAAGCAAATTATTCTGACATAGCAATACTTAAATTTGAAAGCACAAGTTGTCCTTTATAAATAATAGTGTTTCCCATACTGCTCTAGAAGCCTACGATCTGGTTAGCGACTTCAGAAGGACATCATTAGTCCTCAGCACACTTCCTTTTCTGCAAGTTGAACTTCTCTCACAAAGGATCTAATAGCAGTGCTTATCTCTGAGGCCCACAGTCCCCTTTGACTTCAAAGGCCACGCAAGAAAACAAGACTGTCATTTAGTATGCATGTCAAACTGGTGGAATATGAGCCTTCATAAAGGCCAGAAATACTAGCTTGGAAGTGCAACTTTCACTCATGGTAAAATTAAGCATCCAAAAGAGCTAAAATCGGCTTACTAGAGAGACACAGCTTCATCAATGTTCATAGCAGCTCAATTTACTATAGCTAAATTATGGAACCAACACAGATGCCCCTCACTTGATGAATGGATCCAAAAACTGTGGTACATATATACAAAGGAATACTATTTGGCTATTAGAGAAAACGATATTATGGCATTTGCAGCCAAATGGATGGAGATGGAAAAAAATTTGCTACATGAAGTATCCCCATCTCAGAGACTCAAGGGCAGAATGTTTTCTCTCATTTGTGGAAGCTAGAATATAAGCAGAAACAGTACGTTAGACGGCTAACCTAATAATTACCTCAACATACATGAATTCTTACATGATCATGGGGAACTGTGCTTAGGTTCTTGGGGGATGTAGGGAGAGGGTAAGGGAATAGGAAGGCTATCAAGGTGACCAGAGGGAGATAATATGGGGGAATGTAATCTGAGGGGAACCTCTGACTTCCATGAGTCCAACTAACTTGGGGCTTAAAGTGAAATACGGAACCATGGGGAACCCAAAGGGGGAAAACCATGGTCTGGCTCCATTATTGGCTTTTTCTGTCATTACACTTTTGTTCTTGATTGCTTGATGATGAACCTCTCCCAATTTTAAGACCATGTTTATCGAATAAAAACCAAAAAAATTTAAGTATCCAAAATCTTTACAACTGTTAGAACCGGGTGCATGTCAATCAAATTTTAGTTTGCTCATATATGTGCACAATGCATATTCATTGGTCTTTTATTTCCTCTTTGCCACCACTCTAGAATTGTCTGCCTTATATTTGAATCAGCAAACACATTGTAAATCCCTATAAATAGAAACAATTTTTTTTAAATAGGGGCAACCAGAATTTACAGCTCGTTTGCCAAGAGGTTTCAGTAACACAGTAAAATGTGCGCCTCAGGGAAAAAAAAAACAATTTTTAGTTTCATATATTAGTTCTTTGACCTAATGTTTAGTTTTAGTTACATTAACTAAAGTGATCTCAAAGAAAACAGGTTCTGTTTGAAGATAATTTTAGCATCATTTTCTGCTTCTATGACTTTGTTTCTTGAAAGTAGGTGATTTTTAGGGAGCCTACTTTGCCTTCTGCTACTTAACAAATAATTCCCATGACATGTTGCTTAAAACCACCAATTGGTTTTACATGTCTCACCTGTGGTGAGGACCTGGAGCAGGGCTCTGATCCTGTTCCATGCTGCTCTGTCAACTAAGGTCACAGATGGTGGCCACCTGACACAGAGGCTGGTCTCAATGATCTAGGACACACATGTCTAGACCTTGGTGGGGATGGTTAGATGCTGAGTTTAGCCGGGACTGTCAACTGAGGCACATGCAGGCCTTTTTTCCAGCCTAGCAGTCTCAGAATAGTCATCCTTCCTGTGTCAGTCAGAGCTTCCAGGAAGATGATTCCAAGAACCAGAAAGAGGAGACTGTCATTTTCTCGAGAGCTGGATGCCATGCCCAGTGAGCCATCCCTCCCACGTGCTGCACTGGGCAGAGCAACCGCACATTCTGCCTCTGTTCAAGGTGTAGACACCACCCAGGAGGAGCATCAAAGAGCTTGTGGCCATCTTGCCCCATCAGCAAACTTTCCCAAGCACAGACTCCACACCCTGGACTTGCGAATTGCAGTACTTCAGATGTCCTTTGTAATATATTTAATATTAACTAAATCACTTGGCTATTACTTCTTTTCAAGAGAGAAGGACAGTGACAGAATCAATTTTTATTGAGTTTTCACATGGCTGTCATCACTGACAGTTGTGGAAATGGATGCTGGGGTTTGACCCTGTGTACTTGTGCATGCCAGGCAAGCACCATAACCACCAAAACCACTCCAGCCCCCTTGGCTATTACTTTTAAAGAATTATCTTGGTGTTCTGTGAGTTTCTTGTAATCCAAAAAGCAATAAAAAAGTAACAACTGGAATTTTTAGTATTAATTTGCTAATTCCCAGAATGTCTATTTTTAATAAAATGAGAATGCTTGTAACTATGCCTTGATATTCTCATAATTAACGTACCAATATCAAACAGAAATCATTTTACTGATAAAGAAACGTTAGTATATTCTCAGATTCGATAAACCATCCCCCATCTGTGAGGTACATTCTATTTCATGAGTAGAAATCGGAGGCCAAAACTACTGAAGGAACTTTATCCAGGTTGCCCCACTGGCAGATGTTAGGGCTGGGACATGCTCCCTTTCTTGTGACAGAGCACATACATCTCATCTGTGCAACTGAACTGCATCAACATTTTAACGTAAAATCCTACAGTGACATTCTGTGCCATTTATCCCCATTCTCTGTGAAACTTTCACATTCAATATTCAAAAGTCTTTATCATTGTGTATGCACAGAACCTCTTTAAAGTCTCAAGACATTTATATTCAAAACCTCCCACCTGAGCCTTAAAGACATAATAATTTGTATTTATGCCCTTTACAACTTGGAGATAATTACATGGCAGTTGGGCTATTTTAACTACCATGGTAATGTTCAACAACTGCATATTTTACAATCCACTAGCATCTAATTAGTGAAAAATATCTTAATAAAAGCAAACATCATACCCATTGGATAGGTCCACATTAGGCTATTTAATGAGAAATAATCAGCACCCAGGTAACTATATTGGTATTGGTCTTAATGTGCCAGTTAAACCCCCTGATCTGATTTCCTTAAATCTACAAAATAAGCTTTATCATTTAACGAGAATCGCATATATATAAAATACTGAATACTGACTCTTGCAGAGCACATTTTCATTTTTGTCAGTATTCACAGCTGTTTAGCATTCTTGGTGTATGAGATCAGTGTAAGACTTGACGGATTTAGAATATGTATCCCTGGATTGCAACTAATGAAAAAAATAGACAAAAGCAAGGACTCTATGAACTGCATGAAATTTGCACTTATATATGCATTTAAGTAAATAGAAATAAATATTTACAAGAATGAAATTATGATTAACATGAATCAAAGTATTTCTACAATTGGTCCTTAAACTTAGCAGTAAGAAATGTGATAAGTTTACATGTTTCATCTTGACTTAATAAAAAAATAGCTATTTTAAAAATATTATCAAAATTAAGACCATCTATTTCTGTTTTAAGCATTTTTGTAGACAAAATCTGAGTAAACTTTTTGTTTAAAATTTTTATATTTAAAATATTTAATATAGAAAATTTTAAATACAAATCAACTACAAATATGGGAGAATAGTTAAAAAAACCAACCAACCTGTAACTTATCATCCAGATTCAACCATAAAACTACTTTAATTTCATTGTGTAATACTAAAGTTTTCATATTCTTCCAACTCTATTCTTATCAATCCCAAAACTTCATAGTTTTGACACAATCTCATATACTCTATTCCACCTGTAAATGGGATAGGCTTTCAAAAATTCATATCGTACTAAGTTGGGATATCTTATGAACTTCATTAACACTGAGTACAAATTTTGGATTTCTTTGAAAATTTAAAAAATGAGTATTTGATGGACTGAAGAGGTGGCTCAATGGTAGAGTGCTTGCTTGGCATGTGCAAGGACTGGGTTTGAACCCCAGCACTACATACACAACTAAGCATCTAAAAGAAAAAAAATGAAAAAATAAATAAAACTGACTTTTTCTCTCCCATTTTCTTTCTCTTTTCTCTTTAAAAAAAGAAAAGAGTATTTGAAGTAAAGTTAAAAATATCAATTTTTATTTTCAAGAAGGTAGGGAGTATCACTCCATAATACACAAATATTGCAGGCAAAATCACTGCAATCAATTCACTGGTGACTCAATATTATGAATATAGTTTAAGCCACTGTATATATTCTTTATAGTTTATGTAGTAACTCACTGCAAAACACTAACAATCTTGTACATATAAAATACTAACGTGATTTAATTTTTTTGTATTTATGCAAACTCAAATTGGTCTCCACTCAGCAGTCAAGAATAACAATATTTTGGGGATAGGGAAGATGGCGGTCACCCCAACAGCACTGAATACCAGACGCTCCTGAGAGTCACCTCACGCTGCAGGTCTGCAGGTGGATTCCCATGGTAGGATGAACCTCCCAATACGGGCAAACATTACCCCTGCTAATTCTTTAACCCCAAAAGAATAGTGAAGAGCATTAACGAAAAAAAGGAGGAAGCTTGTGGCAAACGTGTGACCAGTCTCACACCCGGTGGGAGGGGAACTTCCCCATAGGGGAGCAAGTTACCCTTAATCAGATCTCTTAATCTGGCCTTGACCTCCCTGATCTGATTGCTCTTCATATATATGAACTTGGAATTAAGTTCAGGTAGTTTTTGTTCTCAGTAGCAAGATTACTGAGGTTCCTGCCAGCAGCAGGCAGGGCTACCTGCTCAGCAAAAACCACTCTCAGACTCTCCGCAGCCGGACAGAGGTCCGGCATCTAAAACAGAGAAAGGGACCCACCTTCCTAACCACGTACCCTAGCCCAGCCCGCTGAAATCTCCCTGATTGGACTGCTCTTCATGTTTATGAACTTGGAATTAATTTCGGGTAGGTTTTTTTTTTTCCCCTCCTCTCAGTAGCAAAATTCAAGTGGACCCTGTGAGCGGCAGCAGCCGGCGCATTTTGCAGAGGGCAGGGCTGGTTGCTCAGCAAGAAACGCTCTCAGTCTCTACGCCACCACAGGCAGAGGTCCGGATTCTAATTTGGATAAAGGGGGCCAGGTTCCTAACCACGTACTACTGAGAACTCCCCGATCTGACTGCTCATTGCTTTCCCTAATCTTGCATAAAGCACTGGGGAGAAATTGCTAACACTAACAAGCTCGTAGGCAACCCGTCACCATTGTGACATATCCCTGAGGGTGGGGCATGTCCCTGAGGGCAGAGCAGGTAGCACAGCAACTTTACCAGCCCTCAGTCCCCACAACCAGAACCTGAAGTTACCTTCCCACCAACAACTGGCCACCTGTATTGGGGGCTATAGCAAACTGCAATCCACCTCTCCAGCTCCCAAACCCGACAATTAGCGACCTTCTCCACTTTGGTCCATCCGCCTTCCCACCCAAATAGCAGGAGCCTGTAAACAGAGCTTGCTCCAACAGGGCGCATCCATCTATAGGGGATCCTCTGCTTGAAACCTGCCTCAGCAAGCTTTGAATATATGGGGCAGCTTGGGCTCCACCTTAGCTTCTGAGCTCCTCATATAGCCAAGGCTGAGTAGGCCTGGACCTCTCTAGCAGGACGCCTCCTAGTGCTTGCAAAGGAGAATCACATAAACACTGGCATGATCTGGCCCTTTTTCTGAGGATCTCAGCCAACCTCATAAAGCAGCTCTTGGGCCTTCTGAGGATCACAAGACACACAGAGTGGGTCACCAGTGATCCTAAGGAAGTGAGACTCAGGCTAGCTACTCTCCTTGGATCAGTCAGAGACCCACGTATCTACAAAAGGATCAACTTGATTGTCTACAATTTCTCAGCCCCAGGTCCAAGAAATATTTGGAGTATGGATTGGCAGAAAGCAAACATCTCAGGATTCAGCCCAGGGGGAGTTGAATAACCCTTTGCAGCAGAAAATTTTAGAGGAGATCCTCTAAGAAAATACAGGCCACCAGACTCAAGCAATCTGCTTCTCCCCTAACAAGCTCAACTCCGAAGAATCCCCAGCTTGATGCTTGAGGTCGGTATTGGTTGCACCACCACATGATACATACCTCCTGATCGAAGGGTCAGAAAACCTCAGAGCCTAACAACTAGTTCTGCGGGGGGGGTTTTTTGTTTTTTCATCTTTTTCACTTTTTGTTTTTTTAAACGGGATTCCAGCTGAAAAATAATATTTTTGAATTTTTAACATTACTGTGGGATTTTGGGTTTCTCTTTTGTTGTTGTTGGTTTTTTTTTTCTTTCTCTTCTTTTTCCCTCCCATTTCCTCTGCTCCTTTCTTGCCTTACCATCAATACTGAATTCTGGTGTAGGTGGATGTAAACACTTATCGGTGTGGATGTAAACACTTATCGGTATGGATGTATTGGTGACTGGCTCTTATTACTTCATTTCCTTAGGTCTTATATAACCCTACTGCTAACTTCTTTCTCCAATGTACTCTGGTAATCCTCAAATTTAAGCATCTTTATCTCATCTCACCCCAAGTCCTTACCCTAACCGCTCCCCAGTCATACGGATTCCTCAGTGCTATTAAAATAACCTACTCCACCCCACTCCCGAGTCCCTATGCTTTATAACAGGTGTGTTTTTATACCTCCCCAATTCATTTCCTTGACTTCCTAGTCAACCCTTCTTCCCAATTTCAGAGAGACCCCATTACTTGAAGAAATTCAAACTCCTCAAAACGGCTACTGACTTGGTATCATACTACACAGTGAGAGTTCTCTCAAAGAAAGCTGCCACTATTGGTGCTAATCATCAGCTACTCTATTTCAATTGAAATGGAATAGTATTTGAGCCTATAGTCCACCAATTTCTCACAGAACCATCTGGCATCTCTAGGTCTATATTGAGCAAATAACTCCTCTTCACAATGAAGCAAAGTCATAACAAGCTCCAATTTCTCCAACAAGAGTATCAAGGCTGA
>PVKS010033883.1:0-21352 GCA_004027875.1 Aplodontia rufa | reverse complement strand
TATTTTTATTGCTAGAAAATATTTTTAATATTATTGGCCACATATGATCAATTTTGCATTCATATCTTGCTCCTTTATCTGTTTTTTAAAATAAATTAGTAAGAGTTTATATGTATAAAGTATATTCTACTTTTGCTTCTCTTAGATGTTACAAGTTTCCCCATTTTGCATTTGTCTTCATTCTCATGACACACACATAGACACACGCACACACACTCACACACTCATTCACACAGACACACACACGATTTTTTTCTTTTATTATATTGCATTTTACTTCATGCTTAATAATTCTTTCCCTGCAATAATATTGAATCAACATTCACCCTTTTCTTCCAGTAGTACTTTGGTGCAGTAGAGGAACTGCACTTGGGAATTTCTTTGAGATATAATCAGAGGGTTCAGCTGACAGGATGTGTGGGCAATAAAGAGGGAGGAGTCAAGCGTGACAGTTTTTATGCTTCTAGACTGTGGTAAGCATGGAAGCACCAACCTAAAACCAGGAATACAGGAAAAGGAACAAGTCTGTTTGGACAGATAATAAGTTCATTTTTGTCCATGTGGCAGATGAAACGCTTGCCAGAAAGCCTGGTAGAAATGCCCAACAGGCAGTTTGTAACCAGGTTATGGAATGCAGCAATACTGTCAGGGTTTTAAGTACAGCTATGAAAATCATCAGCAAACATCTGTCAGTTTACCTTTGATTGTACAGTGTGTATCCTGGGCCAAGCACTATGCCCAGCCCTTCATTGCATTGTTCGTTAGTTTTCCCAAGAAATTTGAGGTAGAAACTAATGCCATCCTCATTATACACAAGTAGGGACAAACTACTAAATTACTTTAATGAGATCTTACAACTGGGTAGAAGAATTTGTGAAATTAAAAAATGCACCAGATTTCAGTTTAATATTTAGTGTAATTCATCCACAGGAGTGGATGAACACAAGCGGAGACTGTCAGGATCCTATGGATCAAAAAAAATAATGTTCTAACAGGTAAGAAATGTAGCTGCCAGTGAAGGGGTCTAAGAAGGCCACAGGTAGGTGGAGAGCCATGTGTATATATTTTAAAACCCGGACCACAATGGATGCATTTTGATGGTAAAGGCTTATATCTTATACTCCCTTATAGATAAATTTGAGATCCTTTTTCGGACCCTGGGGGATGGAGGTTATTGTATGTACTTTGCATATAAATATTGCTTGATTGATAGTCTTAAGTTTCTGGTATTCCTTTATCGTTCTGGGTTAAAACACCCCAGTTCCTGTGTCATCCCCTATATTGGCTGGGGAATCATTCACTGGCAAGCCACAGTGTTACACCACTACCTTCTCTGGCAGCAACGAAATAGACTCCAAGGTACATGTTTGCTACATGTCAGATCACTGCCACAAATAAAAAGCATGCAATTATTTGTATGTTGCCTTTTTGCCAGAGTTTTTGAGTGAGTGTGAGGTATACCCTTTTATCATAAAACCATAGGCCTTTGTAAAATACTAATAGAACTAACCCTTTTTCTTTACAGATTGATTATCTAGTAGTATAGAGAAGCGAATCTGGAATAGAAACCTGGATCTAGATTTTTATCACATGCTAATGGAGTGTGGCATATGAGAAAAAATATGGATTTAGGAATTCTCATTTTGTCACTTTATATCTATGACTTTGGGAATATTATTCAAATTTTTGAGCCTATTTTCTTCATTATAAAGAGGGATAACTATTACAGGATGTTTGTGAGGATTAAATAAATTTATGAAGACAAATGGTACACCATACAGGGAAGGTGAAGTTCTAGTACATACAGGATCATTTTGAAAATGATACATTTTGCTCCATGATTGTCTTAGATGCTTGCCTTTTGGCCATTCCATAGCTCATTTCCACTCATCCGCATTGGATGGGTTAGGAGGAAAATGAGTCCTAATTCAGTCATGTCTGTCCAATGTAAGTCTAAGAAGTGTGGCTCTGGAACATAATTCAAGTCGGCAATAAATGTACTGCTGAAAATGGTTTAGGGCATAGTTTAGCTTTCTTAATATCTTCTAATGGGAGTTTAAAAACTCACCTGTAGTCAGTTTCTGATGACAATCAGTGAATATCCTATTATAGTCTTTATTTCTGGGGAAAAAAATCCAACTTTAAGATTCTAAGATTCAAATGTATCCATTTCAAGCACTTCCCATAGTGAATCTATCTTGGTCTTTCTCTCCAAATAATCTAAGGTTGCTTCTTTCTTCCAGACAAATACTGCATTCCTGAATCAATACTAGATGTGCTTCCCTATAACAAGTTAGCACGGGTTTCAGACAAGCCTAGTGGATAGAAGGGAGAACTCTTTGAAGACAATAGAGAAATAAGCTGCAGTCTTGAAATGACAAGCAGATTATTAAAATAGTGATCTAAGAGGTTTTTCAAATTTCCCTGTTATGTAGATCTCTAACACATTGCTTCAGAAATGAATTTCTCAAGGACATTCCCTGCTTATTCCTGCTGTTTGGTGTAATTATTAATAATGGCCCCTTTCACTCTCAAGAGATTCAATTCAGATAAATTATATGGTCATCTCTTAATAGGCCTTTTGCAGGGAAAAGGCTCCTTTATTTTATGATACATTTCTTGTACTAATGGACGAAAAAATAGTTTACTGTTTCTACAATAAAACCTATGGGACCCTGTCTTTCAGTTCTTTAAGCATTTCTTTGATGCAATAATTAAAAGCTCACATAAGCTAATGAATAACTCTCCATGGCTCTCTTAATGGTAAAAGCAAATAAGGTAACTTTAGGAGCTCACCTAATTCAAAAGGGCTGGGAGGGAAACAAGAGGGATTATTCTTTCAAGTCTATATTTGCAAAGCAATTTCTAATCATTTTAATTAGTTTTTCCACTTAATAAGAGCAAACATAAGTCCCCGCATTGTATAGCAAGAGAATGGAGACTGATTCTGTGCTTTCTGGGATACCACTGTGGGTTTTAATTCTGAGCACTTGTGATGTCACACATCTCTTAGACTTGAGTCATCTGCCTTTCTGTTCTTTAGGAGCAGGTGTGCTGTGCTTTAGTAATATGAGGATAGTAAGAATATCAAAATGTTGCCAGAGATGTTTGGGGAGCTACTGTGGAAGACAGGCTTGAGGGTGCTATGCAGCTGCTAGGAGGAGGAGCCGCATTCAGATTGAAACCTAGGAGAGTCTCTCACAAAGATTCACTGCACTAGTACTCACAGTGTTCATCAAGTCACTTTAGTCTAAATAATTTTAAAATACAAGTTGAGAGTAATTTCTTCCAACTGTGAAAAATTGTCATGAGACCTGAATGAATGCCTCTGGAAACAAACTGCACATACTTCCTGCCTGACCAGGGAACTTGCTCACCATACTTGGCCACAGTCCCTGAGAGAATGATCTCCTTCCCTAAGAGATGCAGTAAAGCTGAAGTTTCAGAAATTGTTCCATAGCCCTAGATCAATTCTTTACTTTTTTATTTTGTATTCTTTTGCTTAAAGAGTCCCCCACTCAATTTTATAAACTCTGATACCAAGTAAACTTGAATCATGCCCTGCTTGTCTTATACCATCAATCTAAATATCTGATGTTCTAACATGCTCTTGAAAGGGATAAAGGTGAGGATGATTCAGCTTGAACCTGGCTTAGAAAAACTGCCTGAGGTCTACAACGAAGCTGTGTGAGCAGAACTCCATTCCCAACATATTCAGGTATAAGATACCTCATTTTGGTACACAATGTTCATCCTCAAGACCTGCATGCCCACCTTCTTACTTCCTTCAAGTCTTTGCTCAGTTGTCACCATACCTGTGAGACTTTCTCTGGCCACCCTTTTTAAAAGGTCAACCCCATACCAGGTTTTCATTTTTAAGCCAGGAATCTTTGTCCCTAGTATTATTCCTGTATTATTCCAAGCACACAGAATTGCACATAACACATGTTGGGCACTCAATGCATGTTGAATAAATGAATAAATGAAAAAAAAATTTTAGTGTCTGAAAGATGTAGGCTTGAATTAGGCTTTGTCCTGGTTGTTTGGCCCTGGAACACTACTTAGTGTATAGTCGTTGGTTTCCTCAGTTGTAAGATGGGAAGAATAATGGTACTTATTTTTAAGACTTCTCAGATGACTCAAGAACATGTGTAAGACTGTGGCATAGCAAGTGCTCTAAGGAAGCTTTCTAATGCTATTGTAGCAATAGTACCAGTTGTTTGAACTGCCAGTGCTGCTTGGAGCTCTTAGGATAAGAGGCTGAAAGTCATGGATGTGTTCAGTATTTTCAGTCCAGCCTCCTCCTCCTTGTTAGTCCATTGATGGCTGAATAGGTGTAAAAGTACTCAAGTATCACATCTCAAAGCTTCTGACACTTCATTCACTGAGTCCTGGAGTCTGGGGAGCTCAAATGACTGGCCCAAGGTCACTCAACTTAAAAACAGGGACCTTCCCAGACCCAAACCCCGTGTTGTACCTCCTAATATTGCATTCTCTGCTCACTCTGAGCTCTAAGTGGGGGTGATAGGGCCCTCTGTCCTTAGGACACCTGAGTTCAATTGGGTCTTTCCCTAACTCATGTCCCTCATAGAACTTTTTTCCCTCCGGTGTTAGCGATTGAACTGGGACCTCTCCATGCTAGCTGAGCGCCCTTCCATTGAGCTCCATCACCAGCTTTTTGACACCCAATTTACTAGCACTCAAAACATGGAAAATAAAATCCACACCTGAAAGGTTTGTGCTCGGCATCACTGGCGAGAAAAATCTCTGTGGAAACTGTAAAGCGCAGTAAGAACAAGTCTGCAACAACCAAGAAGACAAGAACCCCTTAGTTTCCAGTCCCAGGAGTAGTAGCTGTCTCCACCCATCTCCAAGACCGCGAAGTAGGAAGGACGATTAACCTCAGGGGAGGAGTTCCGCCCTACGCCCCAGCCCCGCCACGGACTCCTTCCCTGGCTCCCACACTTGCGCTCCGGGTCTTCTCCCTCGCTCAGCCCAGGCTGTGCTTCCCCCGCAGGCGCTGCGCTTCCCCCGCAGGCACTGCACGGCGGGCGGCCAGCCAGGATGCAGGCCCCGCACAAGGAGCACCTGTACAAGCTGCTGGTGATCGGCGACCTCGGCGTGGGCAAGACCAGCATCATCAAGCGCTACGTGCACCAGAACTTTTCCTCGCATTACCGGGCCACCATCGGAGTGGACTTCGCCCTTAAGGTGCTCCACTGGGACCCAGAGACAGTGGTGCGCCTGCAGCTCTGGGACATCGCAGGTGAGGGCCCCGGAGGAGGGGTGGGGGGCTGTCAGCAGCTCCTCGCAGCTGGTGTGCGTTCCCGGGGCAGCGGCCTGCAGCAAGTGAGAACCAGATCTCCAAGGCGTTCCACGATGGTGGCTTGGAAACCTGTTCTTAAAGACAAGAACAAAGTTTTTTGCTCCAACTGAAACTGCCAGTGCATTCCGTGGCGTTTGGGGGCGGCGGCCCTCTGTCGGTCTTTCTCTCTCTTTTCCTGGGATCTCAGAACAGGCCTCTGCCAGGACCCAGAGTGAGACTGAGAGATTGCATTAGGTGGTTCTCCTCTTTAGCGGGTATTCTGGGCGGGTGGTCTTACTGATTAAGCGGCTCAGAGTGCCTCGGAGACCCTTGTATCCTAGTGACGGAGGGAAACCCCTAACGGACTTAACAGGGGCAACTGGGATAGTCAGAAGCAAACTGGAGTTTGCTCATTCCTGGTTTTAGCGATTTGCTTTATTCCAAATTTCACCATCCTCTTTTCTGCCCTCAGTGGAGGGAGTTTGAAATTCTTTGCTTTGTATATAATTGGAGCAAAATAAAGCCCCCATCTCTCTCTCTTTTTTTTTAATCTCTCTGGCCTATATAATCTATGAGAAGAGATTATGTATATGTTTTAAAGTGACTTCTATGCGAGGGCCTATGACCTAACTTTGGGCCTTGATTTAGCCCTAAAGATATCTTTGAGAAATCTGTAAATAAGAAGCTTCTTAATTTTTTTTTTAATGTTTGAAATCAGACTTTGACACTGAGGGTTTGTACTAGGACTTAGGTGTAATCAAGTGTGAGGGGGCAAAATGTCTATTCCAAGAGTGAGTCCTTGGCCTAAGACTATTTGCAGCCCTGGCATTTCCAATCTCTTATAGATCCTGGCTCTGCTACTTATTAACCTGTTTAGTGGCTTTGGACAACTCCCTTCAGTTCAATTGCATCCCTGTTTAGCAGAAAGCAGTTGGACAATGATGGCTCAGGAACCTTCCTGCTAGAAGTCTTACAGTCCTCTGAGTTTCCCCATGAGCCACTTCAAATTGTCATATCCATCTCTGATAATTTCATGGTCTATGGTACCCATAACCTTTCTTTATGAGTGCTGGACCCAAACTATTCAATGCATTTAAAAAAAAAAACAGGTTCATTTTAGCTGGGGTGTTTGACTAGAAATGCTTTATCATGGTTTGAAGGTAGAACAAATGTGGAAAAAATTTAAAAGTGCATTTCTGGTCTGGGTACTCTAATGCCTCTTTAATCATGAGCTGCCAGGTCTTATGGTAAAGCTCTTAGCAAGCGGACAGATTCATGCATCTGGAGTAGCAGTTTTAGAAGCACAGTGGTTATCAGAGACCAGAAGATGTACTCAGCCACTATCTGATTGCATTTCATGTTAAAAAGTCTCTGAGTCCACACAATTTGCAGCTGCATGTTTTAGTGTCTGAAAACTTTTCCGGCTGCATCAGTCTCTGGACTTGGGTTTAGAAGTAGCTTATATTAAAAAGAGATGTAGCTGTAATTTGTATTTTTTTTCAAATATAAGTAATAGTGTTCAGGCATATTATTGTCTATGAGTGTTTCCTCACCTAAACAAGGGAGGTAAAAGGATATAGTGATTATGAACCTGAATTCCAGAGGTATACTGCCTCCATCTGAATCCTGTTTTACACCATAGTTATGATGAGATCTTTGGCAAGTTCCCTAACCTCCTTGCTCCTATCTACTTATCATAAACAGGGAGAATGTTTTCTCCTCTAAAAAATGAGAGATGAGCAATACACAGTGCTGGCTAAAGGCATTAATGTCTCCTACCTAGGAGATCTTCAAGGGTTATTATTATACCAGTGACTTTTTTTTGAGATTTATAAATGCTAAGCAAGAGTCACATGATATGCATGTGCTGATTAAGTCCTAATAAATTTTGATTCCTATATTACACATATATTCTGTCCTCAAACATACAGCACCGCTTTCAGGCTTACTCATTTTACAGCATAAAGCAATTTCACTCCCAAACTTGCTGTCAGAAGCAATTTAACCCCCAAGTGGGGAACTGCTTCCTGGGCATTTTCGGATGAAATTGAAACTTGAAAAGTCTTGTACACTCACTTCAACCTGCAAGATGGTATTCAGCACTTAAGTAGGGAGTTCTTTTTCCCAGAGTTCCACTAACCTGTCTTTGGCGTTCTCTACCTTAAAAAGCCCTGTGGGCTGAGTTAGAGGTTGACAGCAGACAAAGCTGAATGGAGGGCAGCTGGGCAATGGTGGGAAGGGATGGGGGCAACATACACATTTCAAGCTGCCTAGGGGCCCTGTGGATTATGAGCACATATGATATTCAGCCTCAACCACTCGCTTACTCAGATACTCAGATTCTAGTTAACTAAGTTAATCTTCTAGTACTTAAACCTATCTTCCACCATTGTGCTCAATTCTGGTGTTTGGGGAAATAACAGGTAGTAGAGGTTAGCAGGCCTATTTTTAAGAGGTTTGGAATTGTCAAGGAGATAGTACTTGCCCTGGTCTGACAGGGTGATAGCTGCGCTTGCTGTAGCAGGTGCTCAAGTAGACCCTTAATAGACACTTGGTTCAATGCTAAGTAGGGTCC
This sequence comes from Aplodontia rufa, assembly GCA_004027875.1. NCBI lineage: Eukaryota > Metazoa > Chordata > Mammalia > Rodentia > Aplodontiidae > Aplodontia > Aplodontia rufa. Next base: position 13,472 of record PVKS010033883.1, on the reverse strand, counting down.
TGTTTATTCAACAAATTCCAGTGACACATGTCTTATATCTACTGTCATTGGCTAGTCCAATTCTGAAAATCTCCAAAAAGTACCTTTAGGGACATATGAAACAAGTCGGTGAATCCCTGGTATCCCAAAGGAACAATAGTTGCCTTTAGTTCCAGGAAATATACAATAGAGGAGCAGCTGAGTATCTTGGTATTCAGAAACTTCTGACGGAGTCACAGAAATTAAGTAACTTTGCCCTGGGCCACCCAGCTAATAGTGGAAGAGCAGGATTTGAGCTGTTTGTCTGACTTAGCATTGAGCTGTGCTCTTTGTACCCAGAGACCTATGAGTGCCTGATGCTCCTTTAGCCCTAGGTCGTCAGACCCACTTCCCTTCCCGAGTTAGTAGGACATCTTTGCCCTCTCCTTCTTTTTTTTTTTTTCATAACAAACATTTATTGGTGTCACTTATGGTTCCTTCTTTCTTTCCTTTATTTTTTACTTTTTGAGGGTGAGAGTGAGAGAGAGAGAGAAAAGTCAATTTTAATTTTTCATCTTTTTTGTTTGTGCTCCACTTGGTTGTGTATGTGATGCTGGGGATTGAACGTGGGTCCTTGCACATGCCAGGTTAGAGCTCTAGTGCAGAACTAACTCTCCAGCCCTTATTCCTACTACATTTTTAGATATTAGTACCAATGTGTAGAAAATGGAAAGAAATGAATGAGAATCTGTTTTCAAAAATTTAATTCTTAGTTATGGTGTGAATATGTAGGTTTTCTCTTTTTATGTAGATTAATTAGGAAAAAAGAAAACAAAAATTTCACAAGGAGACTCTCCTTTCTCTACTACTCTCCAAATCCAGATATTGCAATTGTTTCACCAGCACATCCAAAGAGAACTGTAGAACTGTATAATGTTATCGAGAACTCTCGATGTGCTTTGGGACTCAGCTACAGTTATAATAATAAAAGCTAACATTTCTTAAGTATTTATTCTTAAAAATATTCAGGCATATTAATTTTCCAGTAAAATAGCTGGTTACGTGGTGCTAAATTTAAAACATGACTATTAAATCCAGTTGCCCAGTTTCTAAAAGCTTTGCTCTTCTTCCCTCATTTTAATAACAGAGTATTTCAGATATATTCTGAATACATTGCAAATTATAGATCTTTTAAAAATGTAATAGTTGGGGGCTAGAGCAGTGGCTTAGTGGTTAAGGCACTTGCCTGGCATGTGTGACTACACAGGTTCAAACCCCAGCACCCACGTACACAACTAAGTGTCAGAGGAATGAAGGCCATGTGAAAAACTCAATAAAAATTGATTCTGTCTCTGTCTCTGTCTCTCTCTCTCACTGTCCTTCTCTCTTTAAAAAAAAAATTGTAACAGTTGGCATTGTGAAAGCTATAAAACCTTGAGGAACCTCAGTTGCCCTACCTATAGCATAGTGATTTTGTTTTCCTGTGATATCATATATTTATAAGAAATTATTTCTTATATTCTGCATCAACTTCCATATCGCTGTCTTACTGTTCCTAGAATATACATGACAGTTTATTTCCACTTTTTTGCTGATGAGACTTCTGAAAGTTGCTTATCCTCTATGACTTGGTTTCATGTCTGTAAAATTGGGAAAGTAATAGAACCTGCATCTCCTTGAGTTGTCATAAGAATTAAATGAGCTGGTTCTTGTAAAGAACAAATAGTAAATGCTGAATAAATGTTAGCTATTACTCCTGTTGTTCTAATTGTCATTGTGACAAACTACCTTCACATACATTTTCTTGCTTGATCTTACCAGCATCACTGAAGTTATAGACAGAGGAGATAGTGTTCAACCCATTTTACATTTGAGAAGATGAATTAGAGAGATAAGGGACTTACTCACCTGAGGTCATAAGGGGCAGTGAAGAACACTAATTCCAGTATGAGAGATGACGAAAGTCTGTTAGTCATTGGAAAACCCACCTCTGGATTTAACAAATATAACTCAAAACAAATTATGTGCACAGACACTTTGGAAAGTGCTTCTTCACCTTACAACACCTCACCATAGGCCTCTACTAAACAACAAATGCCTCTGACAATAGGGTCAACCTGTAAGAACAATATTTCATTGCAGGGTTTGTCTATATCAACTGTTCCTCCTTTGCTGCGTGTGGAAGGAAGCCCAGGAGAACATTATCCCATAGGTGGAATGACAGTGGAGGCAGCCCCGGCCCAGCCAGGAGTCCTTAGGCAGCTGGCTGACCTTTTATACCAAGGATGACACTGATGTGGGACACTTTACAAAGAGCTTTCAAACTGTGAAACTCAACTGAGTGAAAGGTTTGGAGTTGACTGTTTCTTCAGCACATACTTCTAGAAGTAATTCTCCAATGAGTTTTATAAGAGGGGTCTTAAATGTCAGGGTAAATGATTTTGTCAATCAGTATGTCAAGTAAAAAAACAAAACAAAACAAAAAAAACACCTCATGTCAAGATGTCAAGTCTGGGCTACTCTCCGTTGGCAGTTTATTACCTTGTTTTGAGTCTGACTAATTATAGATTTTCTGATTACTGTATGAAATAACATGCTTTGTACTTACAGGGAAATAATGTGTACAGTAAGCAAAATGATGAACTTTTAAAGTTCGGCAAGGGATGTGTGAGGACAGACCTTGGGCCTGTTGGCGGGCAGCTGTTAGAGTATACATCTGTCACAGATGCGTGGGCAAGGCATGGGGGCACATGCTCCGCCATCTAGAACTAGTTCTGACAGGAAAGCAAGTAGCAGCTTCAAGGGAAGCTGGAAACTGAAGAGGAAGAGAGGATAGGAAAGAGTAGTATATGTGTGATTAGATTCTTAAGGTTGTATATAAATGCCTGGTATATGTTAGGTTCTGTGCTACTAAAGGGAAAACAAGGGTAAAGAATCGAATACAATTTGACTCTTGACCTCAAGAAGTTCACAGTTGAGTGGCATGATGAAATGAAAGAAAATCACCTAGAACAGTGATTAAAGTGTATTGATATTGGTAACTTTAAAACGCTCTTGTAGTGCAAAGAGGGCCCTGCCCACATCCCATCCTTCCATAATCTGAGCCTCAGGAGACTGCACGAAGCCTCTGAGCTAGTATATTTCCTGTGCATGTGCTTAGATCTGTGCTCTTGCAAAGAGTTATTCCAAGAGAGTAGTTTAAACTCTATGCAAATGTCTCAGAAACTGTGCCTATAAATTTGACTTCTCATAAATTTCAGACATAAAATTCCATCTTCCTGTTGGACGTGTTCTTTTACGTTATCTTCATGTAATGGTTGCTCAGTACAAGTGGTTTGCTGCTAAAAAGTCACTGGCATTGATAGCAGAGGCATCACTCACCTCTTGAAATTGTGAGAATAGTTCTCTTGAAGTGGGCTTTGAGCCTTTTCCCTTCTGATAATTTGCTTTGGAGTATCCTTCAAAGTTTTCTAACCATTGAGAACCGTATTTATTTCTTTTGCTCTCTGGCTATAGGGTGGTCATTTGCAGAGGAATACAGTGTCCTCACTGCTGCTTCAGAGGAGGGAATCTGATATAGTCTACCAGGGAATCTTTCTCATCTCTAGGTTGATGTCCGAGAGTGGTCGCCTTCAGCTCAGCAAGGTCATCTTACACTCTCTCCTGGGGTTCCAGGCTATTGAGTCTCACTACTTCCCTCCAGATCTCCAGATCTTTGGGAATTTGATTAAGAAGATATATGTTCTTAAATCCCTCAGTGAAAATAACTCAAGTTTTAACTTTCATAGTTCCTCAAACCACTCTTAAGCATTAATCAAATCCTATCTTTTCTACCTTGTGAAATAGCTCTCTCATTCTTCTTTTTAATAGCTGTGCCTTCCTCGCAACTCACCTAAACTCCTAAGGCCCTCAGTTTGTAACCCACAACTCTGATTCTCCTCAGCATGGTATCATTACCCAGTTTGATTTCTCCAATTTGCTCTCCTTTGATGGATCAATACCACTTTCAAAATTAAATGCTGAACTTTTAACATGAAATTTATGGATGCTCATGATCAGGCCTGTGCTTCTCATTAGTCTCATCTCTCACACCTATAATTATTGATCATTCCAGATATCTTACAGTGCCCCTATTTACTTACCTTCCCCACTGTGCTGTACAATTCCCTCAGTAAATTTACTTTTCTCATTTATACTTAGATATTTCCTGGGTCCATCCTCATACTATCCATGTTACCTCATCTAGAAAGTCTCTATTGCCTCCATAAGACTGGGTTAAACCATATTTCTTTGGTCCCAAAATATCCTAAGCTTACACAATATAAGAAAATCTCTACTCCTTCATTGGAATGGTTTTTTCCCTTCCAATTCTGTCCCTGGGCCATAACACAGTACTTAGCATACAGCATGTGCTCAGTGAGTAGGTGTTCAGCAAATTTTTAAATTTTTTTTTAATAAGCCAGGCATAGTGGCACACATCTGTTATCTCAACAGCTCAGGAGGCTGAGCCAGAAGGATGACCAGTTCAACCACCTTCAGCAACTTAACAAGCACCTAAGCAACTTAGCAAGAGCCTGTCTCAAAATAAGAAATAAAAAAAGGAATGGGGATGTTGCTCAGTGGTTAAGTGCCCCCAGGTTCAATCCCTGGTACCAAAAAATAAGAATAGACTAATAAATCTAAAATATAAAAATAAAATTTCTTTAATAAAATAAACTTGCGAACTCAGTTGTGTTCATTATTGAAAGACTTCCTGATTTTACAAACAATAACATCAATATGTATATATTTTAGAATTGAAAAATATGGTAACACCCTTTTTTTAAGAGAGAGAGGGACAGTGAGAGAGAGAGAAAAAGAGAATTTTACCTAGCTTTTCATGTGGCCTTTGTTGCTCCAGCACCTCGTGGTGTATGTGGTGCTGGGGTTTGAACCTTCATCCTCACACATGCCAGGCAAGCACTTAACCACTCAACCACTGCTCTAGCCTAGTAATCATTTTTAATAAAGAATCATTCTGTTTACTTTTTTCAGCATAATAATTAATGAGGGATCGTAAATATCATTTTAAAAAACTGTTCTCCAGTTCTGGCGATTGAACCTAAGCAGGCCTCAAAGTTGTGATCTTTGAGTCATCCAGTCCTGTGCTACGGAGAAGAGGGAATGATGTTATCATGGCAGACAACAAAATTTATCCCCAATGTGTCTTATAACAACATTTTTAATGTCTTTTCCTCCCCTCATCCACTATGAGGCTTACACCTGACTCATTTGTACTCCTTGGTATTCCTTGTAAGCCCCATGTTTATTGCCTCTATATCTTTGTTCTTATTTTTCCTGGTGGTTCATGTACCTTGTCCTTTAAAACTCATATCCATATCCTACCTAATGTTGAAGACTCACCTGAAAAGCAACTCCGTTAGAAAAGCTTCCATGTGGGTTCTCCCCATCAGTAATAGCTTTTTTCTCCCTTGAGTCCCATGCAACGTCTCTTTACCTCCCTTGTAACACTTCTCCCATTACACATTGTTTTATAATTATTTAGTAACTGTCTGGATAGCCTTCATAATTTTTATCAGATGCCCCTATGAGTTCCTACATAATTTAATGAAATTATTATATACTCAGCAAGTAAATAGAGGTGGATTATGTGCTATCAGGAGGAGAACCAAGCAAAGGCATGATTCTAGAAGGAAGAAGAACAGAATTTAAAAAGAACAGAGGCAATAGTTTTAAATGCCTGATTACTTTCTCTTCTGAGTCTTACCTTTTTGTAGTTTGTGTTATCCTCATGCATTATTTAACCTTTGTTCCTTATCAATTATATTTGGATTTAACTTTTAATTAGTTTTTCAGCCTTGCATAAAATTACTCTCTCTGGAAGAGTGATGAAGAACTTAGTTTCCTGTGTATCTCTCAGTCTAAAGTAGACAAAGATGGTAGTTGTAGTGTGGGAGATTCAAATAAATTTCAATCCAATTTAAAGAGTGAGGTGTAAACCAAATTGATTTAAATTAATTGTTAGGAAAACTGTTTTCCTCTACAATATACTGTGTTATAAATAGCTACCATTTATTTAGAGTCAGTCGTGGTGCTATGAATTTATATGTATCATTTAATGCATTGCTTACAATGAGTTTATGTGATAGATACTGGTATATAAAGAAGATAGAACCATACTTTGGCCATTTAACTGATAAATAAGCCAACAAATACATAAAAGTTTTTAAAAGTCGCAGATAAGGAGTACTGCTAGAATATGAACTGACAATTTGTCTTGCTATAAATCTTATTTTCTAACTAGTCTATTCTACTCTTTTCGATTGCCTGATAAAACAATGCCATAGTTTTTCATCTCAGACTTTTTAAATTATATGTAGGAGATTAGCCGAAGTCTTTGCATATATTATTGCTGAGACCTTATGGTTGGTTCGGTTTAATAACAGCCACCTTTATATACTTCTACTCACAAAAACTGCAGAGTCTAAGGGACAAAGGTATTCATTTGAGAAACGAAGCTAAGAATAGTTGTTACATGCTATCAGAATAAAAATTAGGTCTAATAAGATGACAGAAGGGGGTGACTGTGTATGTATCCTTTAAATTTAAAGACAACAATATACTAGACTCTGGAGGCTACAGCAGATGTTTTCAAACCCTAAGTTCAACAAATCTTCAGTAGCTATTATTGTGCTTGTAGGCTAAAAGAAATACTTCATGGTTCTCTTCATGAAATAGCACCAAACAATGAAACACATCTAATAACTTAATAGCCATGTGAGAAAAATAAAACACATGAATTAAAAGAAAATTATTTTTAATTTAATTTTTAGTAACTACAATTCACTTTGGGCATGGTCTTTGGCCATGGAACAACATCTCAAACCTTTGAGACAGTGGACTCCACTTCTCTCATTTTCTATTCACATTTTCATATGATTCATTCTTTTTATCACAAAACCTCATTTTCAAAAAGAAATAAAGACATAAAAGGAATGTATTGTTGCAACTGTTAACTGCCTTGTTAGAAGTTCCAAAGCGTCTGATTAACCTTGAGTATCCCCATGTTTAACTTTAAATTTTAAAATATCCTGTTGCACCCCCATTTTTTGCTGTGGCACATTGGCATATATATGGATGTATATATGTTGGGTGCAGCCAATCTAGAAGCAAAATTTGTTCTAAAGGAGTCTGGATATTCTTTAAGAATGAAAGCTTTGGAGTTCAGAATTTCTTGTGAGTTATTTTTAAAACTATCTTAATAGTCTAGTTAAAGGTATTGGCTCAAAGACCAAATAATTCAAAGGTAGCTTTTTATTTAATGCATTTGAGCTTACAATTCAGTGCAAGTTTTTTAGGTTATTTGTTTAATTAAAAGCAAGATACTGACCTTATTTGTTGACTGATGCCAACCTCTTATCAGTGATTTGGTTTTATTTTCACTCCCCATTCATTATTGAATCTTTATTTGCTATATGATCTATTTTTTAATTCAAATGAGTTATTTTACTTGAACTGGCAGCATTCAATCCCAATCTAAAAAACATCTAATCTAATAAAACATTTACTTTGATAATGTACTAGAACTCTTTTTCCAAAAGCATAACATTTATACTGCTTTAAGTTTAAATATAAATTCAGAGTTAAATCAAAATTAAAAGATAAATCACTATTATCCATTTACCTTTCTTTCTACAAGGCTATTATTTATAGACACCTAATAATCAATATTGACTTTTTATCTCATCTTATTTTCTTGCATACTTTTGCTTAGTTAAATATATCACAGCTAGCATTATCTTCTTGTTGAATAGAGGCAATATTTGTCTATAAGTGATGCAAACCAGCAGTAAGATGAAATGAAAGCCATTGATTATGGAAGAACTAAGGAAATAAAAAAAAATGAATGTGGTTCCATGTTGTGGATAGGTTCAGAGTAGATCATAATGAGCAGGCATTCAGTAGGCATATAAAATAAATGAATCAACAGATTTAGTCTACTCCTTTCCTTTCTGGGGTTTCGTCTTGCTTATTAAAGTCTATATTAATTGTGGCTTCATTATGTAAAGAGTACTGACATGGGCAGTTCCAGTCTAGTATGTAAGAGTAACATAAGCATAGACTTCAGTCTGTCAAAATATGTATGCTAGACAGATAAGGGCAAAATAATTGAGTAATTGAGCAGTGATCTCAAGGAGTCAACAGTGTAATGAGGGCCACAGACTGCAGAGGTATGCAATGCATAAAATGTAGTACAAGGCAGGGCCTGATTAAGTGGCCAATGAGTGATACAGTAAGTGCTATGGGAATAGAGAGAAGTGAAGAGATGGGGAGTGGGGTCAGCTACTCATGCAGAATCTTCAAGAAGATTGCACTTGGGTACAAACTCGAAGGATGGGTGTGATTTGGTTAGATGGAGGATAAGGAAGAGGGTATATTTTAGTGGAAATGGGGTCTCCTTGGAGTGAGAATGCATTAAAGCAAGAAGCAGAATTTAGCAGACTAGCCAGGTATGGTTTGCTTAGCCCTTAACTTATAGGCCAAGGTTTGTAACCTCAAAAATCTCATAGAAGGGGCTGGAGCTATGACTCAGCAGTATCACGCTTTTGTGGCATGTGAGGATCCCGGTTTGAACCCCAGTACCGCATACACAACTACGTGTCAGAGCAATGAAAACCAGATGGAAAACTAACTAAAATTGATTCTCTCTCACTCATTTTCTCTCTCTCTAAAAAGAAAAAAAATCCCGTAGAAGCCTAGAGGGTAAATAAGATAAATGAGCTCTTATTTTTTGGCATGGAAACACTTGTTCATCTTTCAAGAGTCTTTCTGAAAAACCGTGTTCCCAATTCTGGACTACCTAAGCTTCCCTACAGCTCTGTTTCCTTTTTGTTTTCCTCCACAAAACTCTATGTACAGGTAGATGAATGTACTCTAATGAACAAAAGTGCATTAAAGTATGTTGTGTGAGAAACACACACAGGATCCTAGGTAACCATTAATAAGACCCTCACAATAAGAAATATGGATTGATAGCAAAAACTTCTTTTAAATAAAATTATAAAATATATGTTCTTGTATATTCAAGGGGAATGGTGCCCAATTCTCATGGGCATACAATGCAGCAGGGGCCAGAAGCAGACCCAGTTCACTAACTCATAAGGGAGAACCAAGCAAGGACAGTGGAAGAAAAAGTCCTGCTCCCTAGGGATGAAGTGGAAAGGGTATTTGGAGGCTTTCTGAACCAGAGGCATTTAGGCCAGATCATGAGTGGAAAAGCAGCATAAGCTTGAAGGGATCGTCAAGACAGGAGAGAGCAAAATGAGCCAAGACACTGAGCCTTAGACCTACTGACTACTTGGAAGACAGTGAAGTGTTTGTACTGGGGGAAGGGATGTAGTCTAATAAGGGAGCACAAAATGGAGAAAGAGAAACCTCGCCTACCGAGAGTGACAAATATCTTCCCTAGTGCAGAGCCTCCACATGCTTCCTGTGGAGGTAAAGTAGCTGAGGATCCCTCTATAGGTCACCCTTTACCCCAAAGCCCTAGTCCCTCAGAATCAAATTCATGAGCAAGAATCTTCCTCAGTGTAAACTATCACTACTCCAAAAAGTAAAACAAAAACACAAACAAACAGAACTTAAAAAGCATCAGAGTAAGCTTCTAGCCCTTGTAATTCATTTGTGTCCCAACACTCATGCTGATGAGACAGGGTCTGCTTTGTTATTTACACTGTTTCATTACTGCAGGGCCTAAAACATTTAGCATATTATGCTCCTAATATATCGCCCCTCAAAAGCAGTAAACACCTCAAAAAATATAAACTTACCCCAAATAAAAGGTAGTCTCAACTTAAGAATCTATTGTAATATATTATATATGATACTTATTTCTCATTTTAGTTTATATGCTGTGTATAAGGTTTAGGTGTGTGGACTCATGATTACCAAACTGAGGTCCACCAGTCTCCTTAGTTAGAATGTATAGGTTAAGTAAAGCTTTTAAAAATTATTAAAATCGGCATACTATAATGACATAGCCACCTCAATGTTTACAGCAGAACAATTCACAGTAGTTAAATTGTGGAATCAACCCAGGTGTCTATCAATAGATGATGAATTAAGAAATTGTGGTGTATATATATAGGGAAGTGGTGGCTCAGCGCTAGAGGGTTTGCTTGGCATGCGCGAGGACCCAGGTTTGACCCCCCAAACCACTAAGAATTGGAGAAATAAAAATCAGATGAAAAATAAATAAAATTAATTCTCTCTTTCTATCTCTCTTTAAAAAATCTGAAATTATGGCATTTGCTGGTAAATGGAGAGAAATGTAGAATTCCATGCTTCAGAAACTCAAAGGTCAAATGTTTTCTGTCACATGCAGAAACTAGAGTGAAATTAAAGAAAGGAGTAGGGAAGGATAGGATAACATAGAATAAAGGGAAAATCAGTTATGTAGAAAAAGTAGATTGAGAGGCATGTCGAGTGATAGGTTAAGGGGAGGCAATGCAGAAAGGATTCTTAAAAATCATGTTATGTGGTCTATAAATATACCACAGTAAACTTCACCTTTACGCATAGGTAGAAAGAATTAATTAAATATAAATGAGCAGATGATCAAAAAGGAGAATGGAAGAGGGAAGGGAAGATGGAAGGGAAAAGGGGGAAGGAAAAGAGGGGTGGATCAAAATTGAAATTGAATTCTATGCTTCTATATTTGTCTGGTTGTATACTATAATGTACTAATACAAAAATAGATAAATGTAAACAAAGTTATGTTTACTCACATTATCAGGTTTTAACTGAATCATCTAATGCTAATTAGAAGCACTGATTGGTAGCTTTAGATTTCTTAATTGAAAACCTAAATATACTAAGTTTTAGGCAATCTTTCAGTAATAAAGGTATTTTTGGTGAAAAGATTAGAAACAGTTCTACTTAGTGCTTAGTAAATGCATTTTGAATTTATGTATGTATGTTACTGTCATTTCTTTATATTAATTCAGAAGTTATCAAATAACAAATAGCTGATAAAAATAAAATAAAATTATGTTAGTTTAATTCATATAGATTTTATTAGAATTATTTTTATAAAATGGATAGAAATGCACACACTTAAAGCATTATTTCAATGGCATATAATGTGAAAGGGATAGTATCTTAACACATTTTATTTTTCTTTGAAGATTAGGAGTTTGGGGTTGGTTAGCTCAAATAAACTAGCTTATGAATACTTTTATATAATACATGTTATATAATATGGTCCTTGTATTTCTAAATGTTCTAAATTTTCAAGATATTCTAATATATCTATATTTATTGTTTTAAATCTGGTATGGGATCACCAAACATGTTAACAGCCCAACTTTCAGTTATTGTGTTTGCTGTAGATAGTAGAGGGTTCCTCAAAGTGTTTAATTAGGGAAATGATGGGGAGAAAATAGGGCTGTGGAAGATGAATCAGGGAGTGGTGTACAGAAATTAAATAACAAATTAAAAATTTAGCCCCAACCTCACTCTTAAAATTCAGATATATATCCATCTATCTGCTTAAGTAAGATATGTCCCAACGGACTCTCAAATATAAATCAAACATGTCAGAATCCTATGCTCCCCCAACACACACACACACATACACACACACACCCCAAATCTGTGCCTCGTGAAGTCTTCTCCATCACAGCCAATGACTTTGCCATACTTTTAGATTTTCAGATTCTAGGTATCATGTTTGAATCATCTCATCTACCACCCACCTATTATCTCTGTCTCCAGTAATATCCAGAAAACAACCTTTCTTCCCTATCTTCACTACTACCACTTTGGTCCAAATCATTATCATCTTTTGCCTTGGTTACTGCAAAAACTTTCTGACTGGTCTCCTCTCTTCCCACCTTGACTCCCAATAAGTCATTTCTCAATGCAGCAGCTGTCATCATCTGTTTTCTCATGCCAGTTCTTGCCTCTCATCAACTCACGATCCTTCAGTGCTTTCCTCTCACCCAAAATTAGAACAACATCCATCCAATGGCCTGCAATTGTCTACAGTCTGCATCCTGTGATCTCACCATGTGACCCTGATCCACTGACCTATTGGATGCTACTCCCACCCCCAGCATTTATCATTCTCCTTTCCTGCTTTGTTTTTCTCTATAACACTTTTCACCAGCTAACATAATCTTATTTACATTTTACTTACTGTTTAGCTTGCTGTTTATCTCTTTCCAGTAGAATGTAATCATCATAAAAGCAAGGATATTTTATTCTACTTGCTAAAATAGTTCCTAGAAAATTATAGGCATTCAATTTGTTGTTGTTATGAGATGAGATGGGTGATTTCAGTGTGAAGAGAAGAAAAAGGAGCAAATGCAAAAGACAGGACAGACAACTTGAAAGACTTGGTAAGCCTGCGAGTATTTGTTGAAAGGGCGATAAGGGACAAGAGGTTATCCCTTCACTCGGCACAGGGACTTTATTGCAGTTTCACTATGTACACAATGCAGTGCTTGTAAAGGTAGCTGCAGAAACTTGGTTACAGTTATAGAACAGCTGGTGATTTTGTACAGGAAGATTATACAAGGTTAGTTCTAGGATCTATGCTTAGGTCATTTGGAAAAACACTGATTGACACATTTCTGTCACAGTATGGCACAGCAAAGTAGTGAAAAGAGAAGATGAAGGAGTTTCAAAACAATTGCCAGAGGGCCAGATGGGCTCCTAAAAACTAGAGAAAACCTTGCACACTAGGATGTCAGCTTGACTCTGTTCCTGGCAGTAGGATGTTGTTTCCACTGGGCTTCTAAAACCAGCTTATGCCATTAAAAGTTCTGTGTCCTAACTGGTCTTCCACCTGCAGAAAGTTGAAATTAGACCCATATCTTTCTCCTTGCACAATAATCAAATCAAAATGGATCAAGGAGCTTGGTATTAAACCAGCTACGTTGCAACTGATAGAAGAAAAAATTGGTCCAACACTTCAACATTTGGGAGTAGGCAAAGACTTTCTCAACAGGTCTCCAAAAGTAAAGGAAGTAAAGTCAAAAATCAGTGAACGGGATGCCATAAAGCTAAAAAGCTTTTGTACTGCCAAGGAAACAATCAAGAGTCAAGAGGTTTCCTACAGAAATGGAGAGAATCATGGACTATGATTCCTCAGACAAGCGTCTCATATCCAGAATCTATAAAATCCTCAAAAATGTCAACTACAAAAACACCAACAGCCCCATTGATAAATGGGCCAAAGAGCTAAATAGAAACTTCTCACCAGAGGACATTGATCAAGCCAATGAATACATGAGAAAGTGCTCTAAATCACTAGTAATCAGAGAAATGCAAATGAAAACCACATTAAGATATCACCTTACACCAGTCAGAATGGCAAAGATGAAGAAAATAAATAACAATAGATGCTGGAGGGGCTGTGGAGAGATAGGCACACTAACACACTGTTGGTGGAGCTGCAGACTGGTACAGCCCCTCTGGAAAGCAGTATGGAGAATCCTTAAAAAATTAGG
>PVKS010033882.1:0-21369 GCA_004027875.1 Aplodontia rufa | reverse complement strand
GAGTCTGTATCTCCGAAGAGAATTTGGAACGCAAATTGATTATTACCAGCATAAGATAGGTGGGAAAAGGGGAGGAGGAAGGATAGGGAGGGACCTAGGGAGACAATCAAAAATGTAACACACTCTTTACTCCTCTGAGAATCCAAATAATACTTATACAATCTTTTAATTCTGCAAAATTCACAATCTAAGCATTTATATCATTTCTAGGGGCAAAATATATAAGAATCGAGAGACAGGGCTATGGGTGATGTGGGGGTAATTCTGTTTTAAGAACAAATGCATATCATATTGTTAATTTATATGCATTTATGATTGTACAATAACTCAACTCCTTAAAAAAATTAAAAATAACAATTTTTATGGGGCCCTAAGCAACTTAGTGAGACCCTGTCTCAAAAAAAAAAAAAAAAAACAGGCTGTGGGGATTTGGCTTAGTAGTTAAGCACCTCTGGGTTCAATCCTAGGTACAAAAAAAAAGAGTTTTTAAATTATCTTTTAATTATGTGATAATCCATGATATTTGTAGAAATATTAAGTATTAAGAAAAAAGTTAATCTCATTCAGAGAGATCTGTATAAATATTTTACATGTTCTTTCAGAATTATATCTGGGCAGAATTAGACATCTTTCTGCAGTCTATATCTGTCTTCAGATCCATACATAAAATATCCCTGTTTCAAAAATGATACCTTATACATAATTTTATAACATCTTTTTTCATTAATATCTTTCTGCAAGCCTAGATCTTTGAACAACAAATAAGAACTAACTTTATTTTCTCATAACAAATATGTTTCTTTCCCCTGCTAGTCAGATATATATCAGAAAGACTTCTTTAAAATTAAAAGAGAAAAATTCATGGGCTAGGTCCATGGATCAGTGGTAGAGCATTTGCCTAGCACGTGTGAGGCACTGGAAATAAAAATAAAATAAAGCTATACATTTACCTACAATCCAAAACAAAAGCAATCATGATATTTTTGTGGGTCATAATGAAGAGGTTGAAGGATGGTAAAGAGGATTGGTTCACATGTCTCACCCCATGTGTTAGTTAGGCTCAGTCTTTTTGTGCTGCTGTAACAAAATACCAGGCACCGTGTAATTTATAAACAATACAAATTCATTTCTCCTGACTTTGGAGGTGAGTCCTGATCAAGGTGCTTGCAGACTTAGTTTCTAGTGAGGGGCCTTCTCTCCAGGTCCAAGTTGGCACCTCATAGCTGCATCCTCTGGAGGGCACGAATGCTGTGTATTCATATGGCCAAAGAGAGGAAAAGGTACAAAGGAATGAACTTCCTCCACAAATCCTTTTATTCATGATGCAGAAACATCCTACAGGCCACATTTCTAGATGCTGTTGCCTGGGGATTTGGGTTTAAACATAAATTTTGTAAGTGACACAAATATGCTGATCACAATAGAGAATGATGTCAATAGGGCAAGGAGATCTATAGCCATTCCTCGGTTCTCCTTCCTCCACCCTTTCCCCCTGAAATTTCTTATCAGGAACACATGCCATTTCTGGTAACACTGAGAGTGAATTTTCCCATCACGTGAATCACCAGGGAATAGACTAAATGACAGAATCAGCTTTCAAATTTTCCTTGCAAAGATATCATATGAACCAAAAGATTCATCTTAAGAGACAAATGGAAAGATTTTCATTTGACTCCGAAAATGAGAATGAGTGTGAATCGAATTTTGGGGGCTGTGTGTTCAAGGTCTTAGTTGGATGTTAGATCATTAATGAATCAATAATAATCCATGCTTTTAAAAATGCAATTTAAATATAGAACATGATAGAATGTCCAAAACAGGAGAGTAAAACCTTCCAAGATCTACCGTGGCCCAGATGGCAGCACCACTGGAAAAGATTGGACTTCTTATTCAGGTAGACATTGAAATTTGAAATCACCTTAAGAGTGACAACGAGGATGAAGTATGAGGATGAAGTTAGGAAGCACAACAGCAGGAACACAGGCTGATTAAGCCAAAGAACAGACTCAGAGAGGGTGGAAGGGGAGAGATGGTCATCATTTTCTAACATTTACAGAGCTATAAAACTGTAGGTAACATCAGAGAGTAATAACAGAAGAAGTGGGTGGTAAAAATTGGAGCTAAAGATATTATTTATGTCCAGTAAAAGCAGAAAGTCTCAAACAATTAAGTCAATGAAAAAATGAAACTACTGATTTTTCTGTTATTGATGACATTCATTTCCAGACTGGATGACTACTCTGGGGACACACTGCAGAAGGAATCCATGCATCAGATGTGTGATCCAAGTGGCCTGTAAAGGGTGTTTTCTGTTCATCTTTGCATTCTCAGGGCCTCCCTGCAGAAATGTTGACCCCGACAGCCCTCCCACCTCGAGATGTTATCATTCTGTGATGTTATGGTTTAGAAAACTTATTTCTGCCGTAGTGTTTTTTCTAAGCAAAATCATACCCCTAGGTTGAATTCTATCACATTGACTTTGTTTTCTTATTGCAGAGTTTTTCAGTTTCTTAAAAATCTCCCAGTATGATGTTATCATAAACAGAAATGCAGTGTTGGATTAAAAAGGTTATTCTGCTAATTTTGAAAAATATAATCTCAAGTAACATAAATAGGGCCTGATAAAAGGATCCCATTTCTATTTAATCATGTTATGATTTGAGGGAGTTTAATAAATAATACCCTGTTCAATTGTGTTTTGAGCCAGTTGAGAGGTCAGGCACGGTAGACAGGTACATGTCAATCATATGTCACCTTCATTAGGACCCAACTGATAGAGAAGAATGTGGTTCAGTCTCCTGAGGATAGTGGGTTTCCTGGTACTAAACCCAAATTTGGCAGACATATACCACTCTACAACCTCAGGTCTTTCTAACACTATGCAACTTACAGAATGAAGGGTCAACCCACAATGGGCACTTCCATCACCCCTCCAAGAGAAAGAAGGATGGTGACCCAAGAACTTTTCATTGTTTTTTCCCCTAGATCTACCATTGGATAGGGGGAAGGAAGGGAAGGAAAAGAGGACAGAAGTGTTTGGAAGCATCAGGTTGAAATGTCAGCTTTAGACCAAGGATTCCAAACTGGCGGCCCTCATGGCCAATTTCATTTGAAAACAGAGTCTTGTACTGTGCCCTTTTCAAAGCATTTAAAACCTTTAATTGAGGGCTAGAGCAGTGGCTTAGTGGTTACAGTGCTTGCCCGGTATGCACAAGTACATGGGCTCAAACCCCAGCACACACATACACAACTAAGTGTTGGAGCAACGAAAGCCATGTGAAAAACTCAATAAAAATTGATTCTCTGTTCTCTAATTTGACCCCAGACTTCATTATTCCGCAGTGTCTTGTGTCTCTAAACGACCCACTCATGTAGGACATACACCCTTCGATGTGCAGGGTTGCCTGGGTCTCATCGTTTTAAGCAAAAGTCTGGCCTTTGATTATTTCTAATTTTTACATAGATGCAGTCCATGATAGGGATAGAAGAGGCATAGGGAGTCCACTGTTCAAAGCTTCCTGTTTCCAAATCTGTATACGATTCTACATTGAATCTGCATTTCACTCGCATCCCTATACTAAGAGGTTATCAGTGGGAAAGAAACTCAGTTATCTAAATAGATGTGGTCTTCTTAGAAACCGTCAGTGGTTAATTGAGACAAGAAAACACAAGTCATTATCTTTTGAGCAATCAGAAACAAATTGAGGCAGGTTGTCACCTCTCACTAGGAAACAAATTTGTCCTGTCTTTAAGAAGACTCTGCTTCCTCCAGCTGCTGACTGGGGATTCCTGTCAACTGAAAAACAAGTAGGGAGAAGGCAGAGTCATGGAGCTAAAATAGTGGTCATGAAATACCCATGAACCCATTCTCTCTACTTCATGAATATTTCTAACTCATTTTACTACTGCGTCTGAATGGCAAAACTGGTGCTAAGCTTCAGCTCCACAAAATCAGGGTGCCATCTTCGGTAAAATCATTAGGTAGCAGGCGATTTGGGGTAAGTTCTTACATAAAGAACAAAAGAGACAGGTTAGTCCAAATAGCTCTTCCTCTTGGCAGACTTTACCTTCACAGACTCCCTTCTATCTGGAGAAGCAACAGTTCAGAGTCAGCACAAAACAGTAACAGTAAAACAATACGCAGCATGATGAGCTATAAAGATTTTGAATAGAATGAGACTTGAGATGCAATGACTCACTTTTTCTAAATCTGTGAAAATGAGAAAGGTGACACTAGTGTGCACAGAGGTCCTGCACACCTGAGTTCCAGGCTGGCCCTGTTAACAGTCAGACATGTCACTGAGTAGATCACATCTCCCAGACTCGTTTTCCCACCTATAAAATGAACAACCTTTGATTTTTTTGTGCGGGGCGGGGAGATGCTCCAGGGATTGAACCCAGGGGTGTTTAACCACTGAGCCTCATCTCCAGCCCTTTTTATTTTTTATTTTGAGACAGGCTTTCACAAAGTTGCTTAGGGCCTCACTAAGTTGCTGTGGCTGACTTTGAACTTAAATCCTCCTGCCTCAGCCTCCCAAGCCACTGGGTTTATAGGTGTGCACCATCACAACTGGCAAGACTTTCATAGATTTAAGGCCTCTTCTAAATGTTAAATTTCTGTGATTTGATAAAGGACTACTTAGTTGGAATAAAGCATTAAAATTCTCTAATTATTTTGTCACTCAACAATAAAAGGTCTGTATCCAGAGGTACTGTAACTCAGGCTTCCCAAAGAAGATAAGATGGAACCTTTTATGTGAAGGAGATTTGTATTATACCAATATTTATTTCACCCAGATTTAGGTTATGATCACTGAAGGAAAGAGAGAGAAATTATGATTTTAATAGTGGACACTGGGGGCTGAAGCAGTGGCTCGGAGTTTATGGTACTTGCCTGGCATGCGCAAGTACAGTGGTTCAAACCTCAGCACCCACGTACACAACTGAGTGTCAGAGCAATGAAAGCCATGTGAAAAACTCAATGAAAATTGATTCTCTCTCTCTCTCTCTCTCTCTTCTTCTCTCTTTAAAAAAAAATAAAAGTGGACACTGGTTGACCAATCAGTTCACCTACAGTGGATCAAGTTACAATACCGAGTGGAATTTCAGTGTTGGGTGACATATTGATTTTATGCAATATGGCCACCAAATTAGTTATTCTATCTTTTTTCCTACAATCCATAGCCCACCAATGAGAACTCCATCATCTAGCCAAAGGACCATGTTCCACAAACATGTATCTATGTCATGCATATATAGTTTCACAAATAGAATCTTCCAGGGCAGGAGCTATGGCTCAGTGGTAGAGCGCTTGCCTGGCACGTGCAAGGACCGAGGTTCGAACTCTAGCACCACATACATAACTGTTGGAAAAATTAAAACCAGATGAAAATATAAATAAAATTGATTCTCTCTCTCTCTACCTCCCCACCCCTCTCTTTTAAA
The DNA here is from genome assembly GCA_004027875.1 of Aplodontia rufa. Lineage (NCBI taxonomy): Eukaryota > Metazoa > Chordata > Mammalia > Rodentia > Aplodontiidae > Aplodontia > Aplodontia rufa. Next base: position 15,924 of record PVKS010033882.1, on the reverse strand, counting down.
AAATGAACAAATAGAATCTTCGAGAGCCCCTGAGCAGCAGCCCTGCCCCTGTAGCTCTTCAGAGGTCATGCCCCCAGGGCTCTGCTGATTGCCCCAATATCATAGCTTGGATGGAGGATATCTAACCTTTTGCAGGCAAGGCCATCGTGTCCCCCTTTTTGAAACATCCCCAGTGATCTCTGAATCTATTCCATGTTCACTCTCCTTGTCTTAGAGAAGAAGGGCACACAGTTAGAGCCAAATTGCTCAACAGTCCGCATCTCCTTCCCCTTCAGTTCAAACTGAGAGTTTTTATGCTGGAGTGGTTGGTTGATTAAATGCGTGGCTCAACCTACTACTAACCTCTCTAGCAGTACGCTGCATGGCCACACCCTTGCTCTTTAAAAAAAAAAAAAAGCTTCCTCATTTTTTGCAATGTGGGTAGATTGAAAATTTTGCCATTCTTTAATTTCTAGTTACTGTCTGCTTATTGACTCTGTTTTGACGGGTTATTTCTCTCTTCTCACAATTTTTCCATGAGCAGTAAGGAGGAACCAAACTCCAGCACCTTGCTTAGAAATCTCCTCTAAATTTCCACTTGCATCACTTGCAAATTCTCCCTTCCCAAAAGACACTAGAACACGATTCAGCCAAGCTCTTAGCCACTTTGGAACAAGGATCACGTTTTTATCCTGCTTAACCAACAGAATGTATTTCTCACAATTCTGGAGACAAAGTGCTACATTGGTGCTGTGCCAGATCCAGGGTCTGGGGAGGGTTTGCAGACAGCAATTGTCTCACTGAATGCTCCCATAGTGGGGCCATCTAGCTAGCTCTCTGGTCTCTTCATAGAAGGGTACTAATTCCATTCAGGATTCCTCTACTCTCATAACCTAATTATTCTCCAAAATGTCTCACCTCCAGATACAATCACAGTGGGATTAAATGAATTTAAAGGAGGTGGGACCCCAAAATTCAGTCTATTGAACTCTGTAAGATTTCTATTTCTTTCATAGCATTTTGATAGTCTAAACTTATATTCATTTCTTTGCCAAGCTATCTAGAACGTAAACTTCAGGAAGATCTGAACAATTGGCCTAGACCTGCAGTCTTTAGCACTTGCCTTGCATATATTAGGTGCTTTCTAACTATTGAATGAATGAATGGATGGATGAGAAGACCATTTAACCAAGTCTACTTTTACAATGTGTTGGAATCTTTCCATTCTCACAGTTAGAGCATCTCAAGGAAAAGATCCCTTTGAGATAACTTGCAAAAGATACAATCACATCTTCTAGTGCTTTCCTTTTGCAAGGGAAACTGAAAACGGGAAATTTCATATCCAGCCAAAGGTCCAATTTCATATCCAGCCAAAGGCCCTTTCCACTTTAACCCATTGTCTCCCAGAAGAGATCAGCAAATTCTTGTTCTTAATGTAGTACTCAGCAAGTGAATAGGGACCTGTCCAGGGAAACAGGACCTCAGTGAAGGGCTGGAGACTTCTGTGTCTGGCAGGCTTGGTTTCATATGCCAGCTCTAGCCCTTCTTGAGCAGTTCTGTTGCCTGGACCAAATCAGTCTTTAGAAGTTTATATTTCCTCCTCTATAAAATAGGAAATTTTACCTGTCACAAGAATTAGACTTCTCAGTGTGAGGCACTTAACAGCCCCTGGTGTTGGACTGAAAGTCGCTGTCCTTATGTTTGTATAATTTTTCCTACGGCCTCTCCTACCATTTACCCAGGAGCAGTATCTCCAAGTGCCAGACTTTATGCCTTCTGTAGCTCCCTAAACACATTCCAGAATCCAGCCGTGTTTCCGTAGCAGCACTGCGGTCTGGGAGATTTGTCAATCTCTTCTCAGGAAAAGTAAATCATTACTTTATATCTGCTTCTTATATTTATGTTGTTTACTATTGTGCATGTATTATGAAACCCACAAATCAATGCTCTTAGCAGGCAAAACTGTTCAAACCTGCAGCTTGCCATGTTTTGTACAAGGTCCTTGACAAACCAGTATCTGCCTGCCCTGAATTCTGTTTTCTGAGGGACAGTGTGGTGGACAACTGGGGTCTGTGATTGATCTCTGAGTGACTTACACTTCATTAAGGAGCAGGTATGATTTCTCATGTATCTGATTAACCTTCTCTGTAAGATTACCATCATTTCTGTAATGTCAATGGATTATTCTGTGCCTGGAAAGATGAATATCAATCATTTTAATCAATAGCCTACAAAGGTGTCACCTGGCTCTGCGTGTGGTTATCTGTAATGTCTGACCCAAAAGGGTACTGTCATTTATCAAATAACCCTATTTCATTCAAAGCACCTAGGAAATGAAGTTGCTTTATTTTAAAACAATGTCCTGAACAAGGCAGTAGGTTAATAAAATACATGTTTGTATTTTGGATAATACCTTATTAAAAAGAGAAAATACCAAGGGGATAAAATACCTTTTTGCCCATCTTCAGGGTGTACAGTAGATTCTCTGACCATTTTATTCTATTCTATGCATAGCAGTTTGGAGCAACAGTGAAGGATCACAAGTCTACCAAATAATTTTTCATTAAACCCAGAGTATAGAGTATGATTGACAGGCTAGGACAACAGGGACAACCCAGAACCATCCTGGGCAAGAAAGGACACATGTCCACCCTAGATTATACCCTCTTTGGTAATTTAAGAAATTTCCCCATAATGTTGAGTAATTGGGACATTTGGGGATGATTTTCTGTGATGGTCTTGTCTGCTAGGGTCTCTCAGAAGAGTCTTGTGAAATATGAACCAGTCATTGCTCATTATTCAGCAATACAGAGAATGTGTGGCTCCATATTTGGATAATGTCCCCTAATAGAGGAGGTGAGGTGTTGAATGTTGGGAGGGGTGATCTTACATCAAGTTCAGACGATTTTCCGTGTTCACTGGGCTTCATTTTCAGTTTGGGGAAAATGCTAATGAGTCCCATCCAAACCCCTATTTGGAGCCACAATGAGTCAGGCAGAAAAATGCCATTAAGAGGAGAGAACAAGAATGTGTCAGGCTGCATTTTACCCGGCACGGTTGCTCCAAAGCAAGCAAACAAATCAGAGTTGAATTTTTTTGAGATGAAATGATAGCAACTCAAAGAAGTAGAATTTGCATTGAGAAAACTTAGTGACCTCATAGAAAAGTTGAAAATATCCCCAAGTCATTAATTATGATGAGGACGGTTAAGGTAGTCAGGCTTGAGTTGCTGCTGAGGATGAGCTTAGAGACCTCCCAAATTTTCTTTCTCAGCTCATGCCTTCCTCCCCAAGCTTCAGATTCTGCCTTTGTAAAATGAGAATGACACCTGTCTCCCTGAGACGTGACAGGGTATGGACCACGTAGCGCAGTTCCTGCCAGACGGACGCAGGATGTCTAGATATTTATGAACTGCACAGCAGGAAGGCTGTGAACACAGAGTCGAGATGAGGAGATGGAAACATTAATTCCTCCAATTTGATGATCACACATTGTGTACTTGTGTCTAAATGTCAGATTATGCCCTATAACTATGTATAGGAATGCTTTTTAAATAAAAGGTAGATCTTTAAGTGTGGTCACTGTTGTGACCCTCTGCCAACCCAACGCATCTTAAAATTTCTTCTCTGCTACCTAATTACTGTTTGAACTTTCTGAGCCTTGGTTTCCTCATCTTTGAAATACAGATAACTACATCAACCTCACAGTGTTTTGTTTTCTCTGGTTTTTAGGCAGGGAAAAAAATCAGTAAGCAAGGATTTCTAAATGGCTGTGTATGAAGAACACCCTCCTGCCCTGACTCACTTTTCCCCTGTCCTAAAGGCAGCCTTCCACCTTGTTCCTTTGCTGCTGTTGGGTTTGGTATTGATTTTCAGCTTTAGGTAACATTCTTACATTGCTATCTCTTGATTCTTCAGTTCCAGGGATTCTCGTTTAGACTTATTATAGAAAATGAGTTTTTAGCTCTCTTTCCTACACCCTCCTCATATAAATAAATCATAATTCTGGCTAGATCATTAACCTGTGATTACATAACTGTGATTGCACTGCTGTCCCCGAGGAAGCAGTGGAACAAGCTGTAGTTACTCTTCCTCCTTTCCTTCCTTCCTTCCTTCCTTCCTTCCTTCCTTCCTTCCTACATTGATCCTTGCTGCTTCCTTCCTTCCTTCCTTCCTCTTTCTCTTTTTTTTTCTTTTTCTAGTGTCTTTATTTGCTTCTTAGTTTTCCATAGTATTCATATCATTCAGCCAAACCCCAATCTTTGGGCCAGTTTTCAAAAACTTCTTTTTATTTTTTTAAGAGAGAAAGAGAGAGAATCGATTTTATTTATTTTTTCATGTGGTTTTTAATTTCTCCAATACTTAGTTGTGTATGTGGTGCCAGGGTTGGAACCCAAGTCCTTACACAAGCGCTGTAACCACTTAGCCACTGCTCCAGATGCCCAAAACTTCTTTAAATATGATTAAACAAACATTTAAAATATCCATCACATTATATTATATAATAATGTGAATATATGCATGTATATATAAATATATATTATATACATATATATGTATGTAGAGTATACTTCTAAAATGTTTCTTCTCCATCCTCCTCCGAATTGCCATCATCTCTTTCCTATTTTGGATTCCTCACCTCCTCAATCTTGTGTCTTTCTCTTTCCTGATTCATTTCTTCATTTTTGAAAAGATATCCTACATGGTTCCCTAAAGAACACATTGCTTCTAAGTTTCTTTCCTTTTGCCAGTTCCTTGGGGAATTCCCCTCCCCTCATTGATATTTTCAGGGTTTTCCTTTGGGCTGATCACTGCCTAGAACAAGAATCCAGTCTTTTATTTTTTTTTTCCACTTACTTGAGAACCATGTTGAAAAGAGGAGGAGAATCTCTCTAGTCACTGTGTGAACATTCACTAAACCCCTGCTACCATCAGTTGAACCTAGCGTTCTCTGACTTTGAGACCTTCGGAATTATAGGATCAAAAAGTAAAATCCAATCGCCGGGCATGGTGGTGCATGTCTGTAATGAATCCCGTGGCTCAGGAGGGTGAGGCAGGAGGATCACAAGTTTGAAGCCAGCCTCATCAACTTAGCGAGGCTTAAGCAAGTTAGTGAGACCCTGTCCCTAAACAAAAAGTAAAAAGGGCTGGGGATGTGGTTCAGTGGTTAAGCACCCCTGGGTTCAATCCCTGGCACCAAAATCAACAGATAAACAGTAAAATCCAAACCTACTTCTGAGATGCGGAGGGTCAGTGCCCTGGATACATGGAGAGGTCTGCAGGACTAACTAATGCTGAACAGTATTGATCCAGTCAGAGCTCTCTGGCTGCCGTCCCATTGGTCCCTGAAGCTTTAGGATGCTCTATAGAGAGAGTCTGGCCACCCTGCAGGCCTTAACCAGCACCAGCTTAAGAGTCAGGGTTTCCCACTGCTCCCCAACATCTCAACCATGGTCTTAGGCCATGTAGCCCTATGTGTTAAAAAGAAAACTTCCACTACTACTATTTAAAGTTCTAGAAGGTTCCCAGATCCTTATTAAAAACATTATTATTAAGAGAAAATAAGATTCTGCACAGTGCCTGTTACATAACCATCCTAATTATTTCTGTTGCTTTATTATTATCCTATCCTTATAAAATTGTCCAAGTACGCAGATTATTTCTGATTAGTTGTAAGGGAGGGCCCTGTGAAGTAAAGACCCATGGAGCTCACCTGCTTTCTACAGGGCCCAGTTCTCAGGTTAGCTATGTAACCAGCATTGCCTGAACTGACCCTGTAAATGAAGCAGAGACGGAGTGTGAGTGGCACCAGCCACTAGCACGCTGAGGACTCTAAATCTGGGTTCACCTTCGCCTGCAGACACCCCTATATCAGAATGCGGATCTCCATGACTGGTATGCTCCCCAACTCCTTCAGGAGAATGTGTTGCCCTTCTCAGGTTTGCTACCTCCCTCCCCGGGTGCAAGGTCGAGTAGCTGGCTGCAGCTGACCCCATGAGGTGAGCAGTCTTACAGCCCACAGGGCTTTGTGCTGATGTTCCCAAAAGTAACTGTTTGTCCTTGTGCCATTTCTAGCCTCTGGAGAATTACAAAATAGAGGAGAAGAAGGGAAAGCAAAGATTTAAAAAGATTCTGTGTTTTAAAGCCAAGAAGTGACCACTCTGTTAAGCTCTGCTCAGACCTTTAATATCCTTTAATAAAGTCTATTTTTGGCTATGTCCCATGAAATACTCAAGTACTCCATTAAGATGGCTGCAGAAGGCAGCGTAGCAAGGGATCACTGAGCAAGTTTAGTTATTCCTGCCTATTAATCTTCTCAGCTCAGGGTGGTAGCATCCTGTCTTCAGCATCTCTCAGTTCAGTGATGTTCTCCGGGCAGCTAACAGGGGTCCTGGGATGAGGATGCAGCAAGCAAGATTGTCCTTTGACTTGATGTCATTGTAGGGAGCATCTTCAAACTTGGTGCATTGCCCTGGCAAATGAGCAGGAAAACACCTGTCCCCTCTACCTGGGTGTCTGTGCACAGCTGTGGTAAAGAGCTGCACAGGATAGGATGTGAAGTGATAATGTCCTTACGACACTCTCACTAGCAGAAAATTGTTTTGAGCATCTGTTACCAATTTTAGTAGCTGTCAGTTCCGTCTCCTCTTTAGCGCGGTGGGAGAGTTGAGGTGAGTTTTGTCACAAGTGGCGAGGCCACGAAGTGTCTTAGGAGATTTACACAGGCATTTTGTTTTCTAAACTTTATTCCTTCACAGTCTCTGCAAGTTTGGGGGAAGTTATCTGTCTCTGAAATTTTCTGCACTTGAAATAGATAGACCAAGGTCCAGAGGATGAGGATGATGATGAGGATGTTAATTGGTATCAAGAACATAAAATGCTCCTCAAATTACATGCAGCTGGGGCTTGAGAGGGGGCGCAGTGGTAGAGCGTTTGCCTGGCTTGCACGAGGACCTGGGTTTGAACCCCAGCACCACACACACAACTAAGTATCGGAAAACCTAAAAACCAGATGAAAAAATAATTAAAATTGATTCTTCCTCTCACTCTCTTAAAAAGAATTACATGCAGCCATAGGACTTTTCCAAGTAAAGACACAAGTCAACCTTTTGACTTGAAAGTTAGGTAACTTACCTGTGATCAGTCGCCAGGTAAGGGGAGGAGCTACACTTTGTACCCACTGCCTCCGGAGCTGAGCCACTGGCGAGGGTCGGAAGCCTGCTATCTAGAATCTGCGCCCTCTGCTACCAGAGTCTAGATGGCAGTTTTCATTCGGGATCTGCATGATACAGGTATTTATTTTCACACCCGAATGACGTTCTTTTCCTGATTATCTCTGTCTTCAACAAAAGGTCAATTGAGATGATATAGGGCATTGTTGGCCAATTTAAGAATGTTGGCATTTCCTGTGAGCTAAAGATGGCGATATCTTTGTTTGGGGTACATTTTTAATAATAGCTAACATTAATTGAGTACTTGCCACTTGGTAAGCTGTGTCCTCAAAATGTTATACAAATTTTACTTATTCATCCTTAGCATGTGGGGGATGCAGTATTATTTCCATTAAATGTGGGGGAAGTGAGGGACTATGAAAATAAGCTACTTTCCTAGGCTCAACCTGGTAAGTGGTAAAAATGAAATTAAACATTTTTAATCCCTAAATTATATAATCTTTAAGTTTCTAATACAGAATGCTTCGAAATGAATTTTTTTTTAAACTTGGGAGTGCTTTTATTTATTTACTTAGTATCAGGGATTAAACCCAGGGATGCTTAACCACTGAGCATCCCTTTTTATTTTTTTTATTTTGAGACAAGGTCTCACTAAGTTGTTGAGGGCCTTGCTAAGTTGCTGAGGCTGGCTTTGAATTTGTGATCCTCCTGCCTCAGCCTCCTGAGCTGCTGGGATTATAGACGTGCACCACGCCTGACTGTTTTAAACACCGCTCCTGGAGTGTTTTAAATCCACTTAGTTTTACCTCCTCCTCAGGCTCCATGCATAACCCCGACATGACTGTATTCAGGGGTAATTGATGGTGGAGTCTGAGGACACCCACTTGACTTTCTGGGCTGCTGCTTCCAATTCTTCTCTTAATCCTCCCCTCCTCACTCACATTCACATTTTTCCTCCTCCTGCTTCTTAAACCTTGACTCCTGAAAGTATCTCAGGTTCCAACACATCACATCACATTCTATCAGAATAAAAAGAGAATTAGGGGAAGCTCATTTGTACCTAAACATTGGCAGCCATCCAGAGGCCTCTCACAATGAATTAAAGTCAGCCTTGAGCTGCAGACCTCAGGCAATTGAATTGAGTCACCTACAGGGCCATCCCTTCAACCAGGCCTGGGGGCCTGGGGTTCAAATGTTTTCTCTTTCTAATTAAGCATGTGGCTTTGGGGAATATATTTAACCTCTTACCTCTCTTTGGGAGTCTCAGGGAGTTTTTTTTTTTTTTTTTTTTTTTTTTAAGAGAGAGGGACAGTGAGAGAGAGAGAGTTAATTTTATTTCGTTTTTTATGTGGCCCTCATTGCTCCAAGATCTTGTCCTGTACCTGGTGCTGGGGTTTGAATCTGGGTCCTTATGCATGCCAGGCAAGTGCTGCAACAGCTGAGCCGTCGCTCCAGCCCCTCAGGGACTCGTTCGTTTGTTTGTTTTGGTATCAGGGATTGAACACAGGGGAACTTTACCACTGACTCACATCTGCAGCCTGTTATATATTTTATTTTGAGACAGGATCTCTCTAAGTTGCTTAGGGCCTTGCTAATTTCCTAAGGATGTTCTCAAACTTGCAATCCTACTGTCCCAGCCTCCTAAGTGGCTGGGATTATGGGCATATGACTGTGCCCAGCCCAGGGACATTATCTTATAAATGGTGATCATAGTGATCTCTCTATCATGAAGTTGTGAAGTGTAACTTCTGGTACTCATTCACTCTGCAGATATTTATTGAACACCTATTATGTGTCAGTAGCAAAGCTATGTATGCGTGATCTGTGGAGAACATGCTCTCTGTCCTCACAATGTTTATAGTTTCCTGAGTCCACAAATTCAGTCTTATGAAGTAGACTCCAGCGCATGGTAAATGCAGGATGTATTGGAGTTCAAATGATTGTAAAGATGCTGGTGTTCAGCCATGGGGACAGTGGCCCTCACAGTACCGTAGCTATCTGACCGAGAACGGGAACTTATGGAACTAGGCATCAATAGGAAACATACTTGTTCTCTTTTTTCTCCCACATATAAATGATCTAGCAAATAACCACAAAATAAAAAGAGAAATGTTTCCTGTACACGTTCCCTGAACACTTGAAATTCATACCACCACCTTAACTCTTGGTGAGGAGGAGAAAGGTGAACATTTGAACAGTTTCTTTTGAACATGCTTTAAATCTATTGAAAGACAAAGAATTGACAAATTTCCAAAATTCATGAGTGAGGCAAGCTCCCAAACAGCATGGCTAACGGTCTCCTTCATCCTTAGCAGACAGCAAGGCTGTCTTCATTTTTTTTGTTTTAAGAGCGAGAGGGACAATGATTGAGAGAGAATCATTTTATTTAATTTTTCTTGTGGCCTTTGTTGCTCAACACTTCGTCGTGTATGCGGTGCTGGAGTTTGAACCCGTGTCCCTGTGCATACCAGGCAAGAACCATAACCACTGAGCCACCGCTCCAGTCCATTATCTTGGTTTTTTCTGACCTGCCATTCTGTGGATGAGGCCTTTTCTGTGTTCATTCTCCTTTTCTGAACCTTGGATTTAGTGATTCCCCCCAAGTTTGTTCCCTTTCTCTCCCGTTTCACGATTACTCCTTGTGGGTAATTTCCATTGACATTTCTTGCTTTTGGAATGTGCATTTATGCAATCCTTCTGACTTGCGATGCCAGAATATTGTTGGCGCATGAAGTGTCTTTGGATTTAGCGGCTAGCTTGAAGCATCTGGCAATCGAACGTAAACTCCTGTAGTTGAGCATTCATGCTTGAACCAGAAATTACTTTGTCATCTTCGCTGGCTTTTATTAAGCAGCCAACAGCTGCCTTGGAACTATGACTTACTACAGTCAGCTCTTTCCCTTAGAATGTCACCCTCTTCTTACTCTGGAAACCAAGTGTCTCCTTAACTTTTCTTTCCAAGCACATGACAGACATGGGTGGTAAGAGGAATAAGAGTATCTCACACTAAGCAGCACTTCAGGGTTGATGAAGCGTGTTCAAATCCATTAATCCATTTTGCATTTCATCGTCACCCTGGGATGCTGCATGCCATCACCTTCAAGTTAAAGATGAGAAAAGTAGAGCTCAGAGACATCCAATAACTTCTTGGTGGTTACTGATGCACTGTTGCTATGTGGCTGTGAGGGTTTGGAAAGAGGTGGCCCCACAAGAGCTCCTTTGTGAGACAATGCAAGAGAGTTCAGAGGCGATACAGTTAGCTCATGAGAGCCTTGACCAAATCAGTGGATTAATCCACTTGACTGGATTATTCGGGTGCTAACTGTAGGCAGGTCCAGTGGCAGCTGGAGAATGTAGGTCACTTGGTGTATGCCATCAGGGTTTATATTTTGTCCCTGGTGCTCTCTCTACATATGTATTCTTCTTCTGGTTGCCATGTCCTGGGCTGCTTTCCTCTTCCTCGCTCTGCCGCCATGATGTTCTTGGGCCCAGAGCAATAGAGTCAGCCATCTCTGAACCGAGACCTCTAAAACCATGGGCCAAATCAACGTTTCCTCCTCCAAGTTGTTCCTACCAGATACATTGGTCACAGTGACACGGAATCTGACTAAAACATTGGCCAAAGTGGACAAATAGGTTTTTATAGAATAAACTGTTTCATACCTCTAATCATTCTGATGTTTTCAGCAAAACGGATGTCAGCATTGGAGCGCCAGGAAGAGGTCCTTTCCTCTGGAAATAGCTTGTAGCGTCCGTTTCTGAGATGAGCTCCGGGTCTGGGCTCTGGAGTGTGTGGCCAGTCTGCTTGGGTACTCCAGCACTGTTTGGAGTGTCCAGCATGACAGGGTTGCGGTTGGTCACCGTTTTGTGCAAGGGCACACTGGATCTTGCGTGCATGTCATCCTCAAGGATTATGAAAAGTGGCCGATCCTGGCACAGTGAGCAAATGCAAGATCACCTTCCTTATGGAAAGCAAACGGGTAATGGGTGAGGAAGGATTTTGTAAATTATGGAATGATCTACAAATCCAGGGTTCCATGACCTTTGTACACCTTGCCTGCTTGATTAAATGAGTGATTAGGTAGATTTTTCTTACCTGTCTCTCTGTGAGTATGGTGAGCACCAAATAGATCCTGCAGCGATTTTGCAAAGCCCAGATCACTCTCTTGCAGTGCAGCTGAGGGATGTGACATGAGTCACAGAAATAATGTGTACGTATTTGTTAGAACATCAGTTAGGGTCCTATCTCACTATATTTCCTACCAATGGGGAGCTGTTAGATTCAAGTGGACAATCTAGGAAGTGAGAAGATTTCCTTTCAAGTTGAAAATCATTTATTGAGGAATGGACCTTCCAACGGGTGCACGTGAGTTTTATTTGTTTTTAATTCAAGTAGCTAACATGTTCCTGGAATGAGCACTCCATTAATTTTTTTCAAGTGACCTAGTCAATAGCTACATCTCCTTTTGCCTTTAATGCATCTCTTTCTAAAGTGTACCACCAAGTTTTAACACTGACCATTACTCAGTATTTTCAGATAGTAGAGCGAGAACACTTGTCACCACGCCAAAGTCCAAATGTCATTATAGAGAACAATAAACATAGATTTCAAAATTATGAGATAGCGAGTCAATCAGAATGCTATCTTAAGTTCCAGGCAGCCCTTCAGGTAGAAGTGGTACACTACAACTTATGTGGAAATGACTGTATTTTCACAAATACTGTTTGCCCAGCAAAGGTTGTCTATTTTAATATCCTAAAAGCTAAAAGATGGGCTGTTAGTCCACACAATATTGCCTTTACACTTAAAAAAAATTGCTCTGTGGCTACCTGCCTTCTTGGTGTGTGTCTATCCGGTGTGCGTGTCTATCCCCTTGGTGTTGACAAGGTAGAGGCCTTGCTGCTCTCTGCCTGCCTGTCCTTCCCTGTTTCTCTGAACCTTTGTATCTTTTCCTGTCTCCCACTTTCCTTTTCCAGTCCTGACCCACCTTCTCTCTCCTTTACATAGATTAAGCCTGCTTTAAATTATTTGATGTATCCTTAGATTTTTATGTCCCCTATAGTAATTTTGAAAACCATGAAGCATTGTAAACATCTCTCTGAGAATAAACTAAATTAAGTTCCTTTGTACTTCTCTGACCCTCAAATGACTCTTCTCCTCTTTCTGGGTCAGCGGTTCTCAATAGGAAGAAAAGTTTCCCTGTCTGCTGTGCAGAAGATTGGCCTCAGCGTGCAGTGACCCTGAAACCTACCCCCAGAGAATTAGCTGAAGAACAGTAGCAAAATCTTAATTCAAGACCTTACTGATTTTCATCCTTTTTCCTTTAAATTTTCTCGGAAGTGTGCACAGATTCGACGTCTTCTTGCAGTACAATGTGGGGGAGGGATTTCTATTTAGTTAGCTAAACTCATGTGTTCCATAACATGCACATAAAGTGGGCATTTCAGCAATTGCAGAGGGCCCAGGAACTTTTCTGAAGAGTTTCAGGAAAAATTCACTTAAAATTAGACCAGTCCCCAGCAAGGTAGACAGTCCTGGACTGGGCTGCTAGGGAAATGGGGGGGGGGTGATTTTTCTTTCACATAAAGGTTTATAAATCAACTCTACCTCCGTCAAAGAAAGGGAGGGGGCTAATAATGCCCACCAAGTTATTAATATGCTCTTTTTTTAAGCTTCCTTGTCTTCTTGGTAACCTCTGCTCAAAACTATAAGCCAACAAAGAGGGACAGCTAGAATATGACGAATATTGCCTCTGTCCCCAGATGCAGTCCTTATACTGAGAATCTGGAAGCATAGAAATCTTCTGACTAGAGCAGGTTAACAAAAAAGAGGGGGGTGCTTGCTGGCTCCTTCTGCTGAGCTCTCAGCACCATCTACTGTCCAGAATATGCATGTGCTGCACAGGACAGACTGCATGAATGAGCACGAGGTTGTCACTTTGCCTGTAATGACAAGGGGAACCGGGGCTGTAGACACCATTGTCCTTGCCTCAAGGTATACATTTCATTTCTTCTGCAATTTAGGTAAATACTCATACTCTGCATCAGTAGCTGCAGCAAATTCCCTTCAGATGCAAACATTATTTATTTCATCAGCAGAGACTTCCTTTTGCCGTTCTTGTGCATTGTTTATGCGGGATTCTCTTTATTTCACTGACACTAATGGGATTTATTTGGGACCCTTTTGCCCAGTGACTCATAAGACACAGTTACTCATGTACAGTAGCTGAAACTCACAGGCCTGCCATTTATCCTTTCCAAGCAGAGAGTTCTTATTTCATGAAAATATTTCAACCCAAGGAAAAGTTACCTGTGGTTCCCAGTTACCATTTTTTATCTTCCCTCACAGCAAAGGAATATCAATCGAGTGATTTTAATTATACCTTGACATGAAGATACAACTAATTTGCCTTTGAGAATAGACTTTTTCAATAATTGTTTTAGATTGTCATTTCTTTTAAACCATAAAGAAAGCACACACACCCATTGTGAGAGGCTAAATTTAGCCTATCTTCCACTCCTCCTCTTCATTATTTACTTGCTGTTTTGCTTTAGAGTATTCCTATTCAGAATAAAAGCGTAGGCACCCACAGAAGATTCTTTGCATTTACAATGATGTCCCAGCTGAGAAGCCCTGCTAGTAAAACATGGCACAAATCCAAAACCAGGAGTTTGCTTTTCCTTTTGGCCATCAAAACAGCAAATGGGTCAACCACAAATGATTTTTCAGACAAACAATAACATGTTTATTACAAACAAGCTAACTCCTTATTAACCACTGAACCGAGTTAGACCTGGGCGGCCATCGAAAGCATTCAGGTGTCCTTAAAACAATCTTCATGATTAAATAGGTGTTTAATGATACCCATTTTCACCAGACAAATCTAATAACTTGACAATTCTTTGGCTGCTTGTTTTGGACGTCCCCACCCATGGCCACCCTCAATTCACCTACATATAGGAGTTGCCGTTGGAAGCATTCACGATTATTAAACAGCCCTGAATGATGTTTTGTTTGTTTGTTTTTTCCTCCAGTCCCAGAAAATATATGGGTAAGCATTGTGCTTAGGGAGATTCACAAATTGCTTTACAGAGCCCCTCGTTTGTGCACAGTCTGATGAGGGTCAGAATTTGATTGTATTTTTTTTTTTTGGAAGCCATTTGTCAAGCTGCACAAGTTGTCCAAAGAACCAGGTCACAAGCCTTGTGTGGCCATGCTTCCTGGCACAAATGAATTTAACACCCCAGCTGGCATAAGGGCCCTATGTCATTGCTGTGTTGTTCCTACCACCTGACAGGGCAGATACACTTTATTCTGCAATGATAAAATTAATGTTTTTTTCTACTTCTCTACTCCACACAACAAAGTTGTATTGTAATTGCTTACAATTAAGTCTAATTGTTTGTTAACAAATGTGTAAGTAAACAAGAATGCTACTGAGAAAAATTGCTGGAGTTGGATTTCAAAGTTGAAAAATCCTCAATGCACAGGGTTAGCGTCTCAATAGAAAGCACCATTCATGTCAAGTAAACACGTCAACAAGAAATCAAATGGCTAAAGCATTTCCAAAGGAATGATTCACATAACCAAAATGGACATTCATAAACAAACCAAATATAGCCATGCCCAATGCCTAAGATGGGCACACATTCAGACAGATGTGTCATTTCACAGTTTCATTGTTGTGTGACCATAATAGACAATAATATGCCAACCGAGACATCAGTGTCATCACTCAACCATATCATCTTAGGTAACCTCTGTCATTTATGTAGTCCATTGTTGACCAAAACATCTGTAGGTGGTGTATGACAGCGTATGCATGCCTGGTATTTTCTGGAAGCTGACATATTCACTTCCTTTTTTAACATCAGGAAGTTAAAACCTATGCCTAAAGTTAGGACCTGGACCTAGACTCCATGGAGATTAAAAAATAAAATAAAATAAAAAAATAAAGTAAAATAAAATCTCTACTCTGATGTGAGACCTTTTAAAGGAATTTATCTGTGTGATTTTTGGCATTGCCACCCAAGAAAATCCAAAGGCCAGACCTGGACAGTGCAGGGTCTACACTAGGGGGTACAGACACCAAATCACTCAGAGAACCTGATTTAGCCTTTAAGGAGCACACAACAGGGAGGAGAGCTCATGAGGAAGAAAACACTTCTTGATAAGATCAGTTTCCAAAATAGAATTTAAGAGACCACAAGGAAATCTTCTACCATGTGAGATAGTCAGCAAACACACACACACACACACACACACACACACACACACACACACACCATCTGAACCCGCAAAAGCCATGTGTTAGAAATATCAGGTGTGCCATAAAACAAACACACAGTCAGAGTTGGGTGAGCAAGACAGACTTTACTCCTGCAGAAGGGTGGGCTTCCAAGGGGATCCTGAAGCACACAGCTAGGGAATCTGTGATTATTTATCTGCAGCCTGATGTAGTCCTGCCCTTCACTCTCAAGGAGGAGCTCAGTGGTTCAGTCTACGTCATTGGCTTGTATGGATGGAGCAGGTACCGGAAAAGAGTGAGGTGGTTACAAGAAGTGGACAGGGTAACAGGTGTTGGGAAATTTTAGACATGGCTTCCTCCTAGCCTCATGGTTCCCTGACTCAAGATGGAGGTATGCCATATTATATTACAGGCTTTGGTAGAAAGGAAAAACATAAATCTCACTCATGGGACAATGTGAAAAGGTCACTTAGCTAGGTGTATGGAGTCCTGGAGGATGCTCACCCACTCCATCCATCCCACTGT
>PVKS010033881.1:0-21368 GCA_004027875.1 Aplodontia rufa | reverse complement strand
TACCATCATCATCACCATCACAAATATCACCATTATCATCAATTTCATCATCATCACCAACATCACCACCACCATCCTCATCACCACTATAATCACCATCAAAACCACCACTATCACCACCACCATTATCATCACTACACTCTCAGAAAATGTGACACTCTTTCTTGCTGTTCAGGTAGAACAAAAACTAATAGTTTCCCAGACTTTGGGCAGGAAAACCAGGAATAGGAGGCCAGGAACCTGGATTGTGAGTGGGTATAAGAGAGAAAATGAAGGTTCACCTATGAAAGATGGGTTCTCATACAACCCATATCTGAGGCCAACTCTGTTAAGATATAAAAGCAATCTAAACAGGAGGGGGCTGTTTTCTGGGTCACACCATTCCCTGGGCTCTGATATTATTCCAATCAGCTACCTTTTCTAGTCTTGATCTACACATATTCACACTTTTCTAGATGTCTGGTGGTAGAGTGACCAAGTCAGATGACCAAAGATTAGGGAGCAGGGAACAAATGTAAAAAATAAAGACAGAGCCTTTTTTTCCTATAGGGAGGTGTAAAGAACAAAACTCCCGAAAAATCAGTGCCAGACTGTATTTTTAATATTCTTTTAGAAAGCTGGAGAGATTGGAGTGGGGGGAGCAGAGAAAACACTGGTTTTGCAGACAAAAGAACAGGAATGGAAGTTGACAGGAAAACAGAAAGATCGTCAGACTGAGCAAGTGGGCAGGGAAGAGGGACATGAGATTGAATAGAGCAGGCTCAAGGGATATACTTCATAAAATGGGCATTCTTGGATCCTGCCCATGCTGCCCTGAGCATGCTGCCTTGGCAAAGTCACCAGGTCAGGCATCATCATGAAGAAAATTAAAAAAAAAATGGAAAGGTTGCTCATCTCTTAACATGCTAACTTCATTAGCATATTCTCCCCCTAATTTGCTATATTTGGGGGGATGTTCTGAGCTCAGTAAGGCCAGTATACCACACTTGAAAATAGATGAATTGGAAGAAGGGGAGGTCAAGGGGGAAGCCTGCCATCAGCTGAGTGGACCATCTGGCTTATTCAAGGGCTAATGGTCTTGTAACCTTCCAGGGGATGACCTACAGAGAGGATAAAAGCCATAATGCAGCTATCAATTCCCAAGATGCTCCATCAACTCAAGTGGTAGATGACTGTGTTTTTCTCTCCAGAATGCTTGTGTTCCATCAGTGGTCCCCCATGCCCAGTGGCAATATTTGTGAACCACAAATGCTCAGGATGAGCTGGTTATGAGACTACTTCCTATTTCTTATCTCCTATAGTTTAGTACCGAGGGATGATTTCCCTGTTGTTCCAATTTCCAGTGAGAGTTCATTGCGTGAATGGCCCGAAAGGGCTCTCTGACCAGCTGGCTCTCCCAAATGAGTACATTCTGCCTTTTTCACTCCTCTGTTTTCTTCCATGAGACTGAGTTTAAGAGCAAAGCAGACTTGGCTTTTAAACAGCATTATGTGTCATCTAAATAAATACATTTCACTGGGGAAAACATGCTAAATATGATATTCCTGTGAGTCACAGAACAGCTGTCGGGCTCTGCAGTGTAAATCTGCACCTCCAACAGTAATAAGGTTGGAAGAAGAATAGAGCGAGATCACATGTCAGAATGAGAGATCCCAAGAGAAGCAGGAAGTGGTCACCTCCTGGCACCCTGTTCCCACCTTCTGAACTGCTATGGCAAACACATGAGCCAAAGAGAACAGCACCCAGATAAAATCTGAACAGGATCCAGGGAGCTCAGCACAGATTTCAAGTTAACGGAGAGAGAGGGAGATGGGCAGAGAAAGTTTTACATAGCAGAGTGCTTTTGCTTCCTATTATGATTTTAAAAGATTAAATCAAAACCAACACATTCCCCACCTACCCACTAGCACCACCCACCAAGAGCCAGGGATCTTGGACACACAAACAAATGAACTAATTAATATATACAGAGCCATTGCATAAAATTTAGAGTGCTATAACTAGTGTTCAGTTGTCATTTATTATCATTTAAAGGGTCATTTAGAGGTGTGGCTCTCTCTTTGGACTCAGTGTAACAGCTATGGGGAGACTGGGAAGAGGAAAGGTCCTTCCAGAGGATGACCCTGGATGTCTTCCTTTTACATTTCAGAAGGTCTTAAAGGACATCTTTTGCTGTGGTCATGTTCAATGAATTCAAAATTCAGGAGGCAGAAAGGAAACAAAGAGTCTATTTCATTTTACTTTCCCCAAATGACGATTAAGTTCTGCATTTCTCTAACCTAATTAATGGGAAGCCATACATGTCAAGGTGGGGGATGTCTCTCTGTATGGGACCATATTTTCCTGCTGAGCTCTTCAGAGGTGAGAATTTGGGGCAAAAACTTTAAATCGCACTAATAGAGTGCCTATTTTCTTGAAACACATTTTAAGACCACCCCTGGGAAAGAACCAACAGGCAAAAGGTATAAGAATATTATGTTCAACCGTTTAGAGAGTTTTTAGGGAGATTATCCTAACAGAGATGTCACCTTCAAGACTTAATCCTTTTAGATCTCAACAAACAGCCTACCAGGTTCCCCTTTCCATAAGTCCAAGGATGCCTCTGGCCAAGGTGGCCTAAGGACATTTCAGGAAGAACAGGAGCTCAATAGGTCTGAGATGCTAAGGTTCCCTCCATGGACCACCAGTCCCTATAGCCCCAGCTGTGATTTTCCATCCCCCTGCCAGCTGCTCACGAACCTCTGAAGCACAGCAGCCTCCAATCATGCACTGAGAATTACATGTGGAATGCACTCTTATAAAAAATATGAAATTAAATCCTTGCATCCTTTGATAGCATCTTTCAAAAGCAAAATTGCCTGCTCAATTATCCAGATAGCACTCTTTGCCCATACAGGGGAAAATGACACACAACAGAGTTAATACACTTAATTTTACATTTTCAGAACCATGTACCATAGAATATCTATGTTAGTGCAATTAATTTAATTGAGTCATACCTACCATGAATTATATTGCTAGTTGAATAGGTGATATAATTATAATAAACTAACATTCTTTATTTGAAAAAAAAATCCGCATCATATTTATTGCCAGGTGATGGGAAGAAATGGAGAGAGGGATGGAAACCATTACTGAGAAGGCTTGAACAACTACAATTTACTGCAAAGAGATAAAAACCAAACACCTCAGCCATATTATCACCATAATTGCCTGCAGTTTGCCCATCTTGTAAAATATACGAATCATGAAATGCGAGCGCACGTTTCAAAACACACATAGAAGGTGTTAGAGTGATTTCGCGTGGGCTGCCCCACTTAATTGTAAATTGTTTTCCTTTCAGGGGGAAGTGAAAAGGTATTAATTAGTAGTGATTTCAACCAGACCCGAAGTCCACAGACTTTGGTTGAGAGCTCTGTGCAGGCATGGGGAGGGGGATGCTCTGAGGGTTGGGGGTCTGGTTGTTTTCTCTTTAGCTCTTAGTGGCATTTTCTTGTCTGCACAAATTCAGAGATCTGAGATATAAATGCACAAGTGGCTCAGGTTTTAACAGGAAGCTTTTTCTCTCCTAACTCCAGGTGGCAGAGAAGAAGGCTGGACAGCATTGTGTGACCCCAGGGAGTCTCAGACAGAGGACCAGAGCAGCGGCAGCCTGGCCAGCTCTCTTGCATCTTAGAGGCGCTGGCATCAAACCAAAATTCAACTCAATACGCCTTTCCCTTCCTTCCCAGGCACTCCGGCCTAAGCCTTTCCCACCATCAGGTCCTCATTCTCAGCAACAAAATAATTTCTTGTTTTCCTCCGTTCTCCTCGGCTGAATCCTCAAGTGCACTGACTCCCCGTTTTCTGGACAGAGTCTCCATAATTCAGCTCACACCTCATCAGCATGCCGCTTCTTCCCCTAGTCATGATTCTTTCTTCCTTTTGAAGCCAAAGGGGAATCACAAGCCAACAGATGCTACCCTGGAGTTAAACAGAATGGGAAATGAACTCGGCCACATTCTTGCTTCCGGTAAGGAACAAACTCAGTATCGTCCCCGCTGCCCAGGTAAGGGGTCAGCTTCACCAAGACTCCAGCAGCATCGCCCCTTTTCTCTGGGTCAGTTTCCCGGATCTGTGTTCCCACTCTCAGATATGCTAATTGCATTCTTTAATGCAGTATCTTCTGAGCTTCCAAGTGCCTTGTTTTACGGGATAATTAGTGCCACCAACTGTATAGCACAAAAACAAAACCAAGCCTCTTAGTTAAGTTGGGAATAGGGTCTTAATACGTGGGCATTTTAAATGGGTCTGGCAGGCAAATTCAGACTGTCATCTTTCACGATCCGTCCTTGCAGGAAAGCCTCTGGTTAACCTCACCAGCAACCGGGGGATGCCACTGCAGCAGCGTGATCACATGGAAGCGCAAGATGAATCACTTCAAATGGAATTCTGCTGGGCTCTGGGCAGTGTACGTTTCACACCAGCCTCCGTTATTTTCATAGCTCGGATCAGACTGCCATCAGTCCATTAATGTCACTGGTGCACTCTGGGGAGCTGAGAGGAGTCAATGGGAGAGCATGTGGCTGGGTGTAATGGCAGATCAGGGTCAGCGATCCACCTTAAAACTCCCACAACTCAGGAGCACAGGCTGCCACTGCCCAACATGCAGGAGACAGATGGTATCTCAGGGAAATCTTACAGTGTGGCATTCTTGCCGTCTAGCTGAGAGACTCCACCAGCAAGCATCTATAGACCTTACCTTTTACGATAACAGATCTCAGCATTTTGTTAATAATTTAACATTTTTTAAAAAAACGTGGAGTTAATGTTTAAAAAAACCACCAGCAAAGAGCACAAGATACTGAGACCACTCTATGAAACTGGAATTGTGACTACATGTTATTATACATTTGTCCAAACCTATGAATGTACACCACCAAGGGTAGACCCCACTGAACTACAGATTCCAGATGATAATGAAGTGCTGGCATAGGTTCATCAATCAGTATGTATTTTTTTGTACCAGGGATTGAACCTAAGGGTGCTTATCCACTGAGCTGTAGTCCCAGTCCATTTTTATTTTTATTTTATTTTTTTACTTTGAGACGGGGTCTCGCTAAGTTGCTTAGGGCCTTATAAGTTGCTGAGGCTGGCTTTGAACTTGTGATCCGCCTGCCTCAGCCTCCTGAGATACTGGAACTACAGGTATAAGGCACTGCACTCAGTCAGGTCCATCAATTTTAACACATATGCCACTCTGGATGGGGGAGAATTTGATGATGGAGGAGACTGTGCATGTGTAGAGGCAAGAGGTATATGGGATGTCTCTGAGCCTTCTGCTGACTACGGCTATGAACCTTAAGCTACTCTAAAAATAAAGTCTATTAATAAACAAATAAATAAGTCTGGAGTGGTGGTTCAGTGGTTATAGCGCTTGCCTGGCATGCACAAGGACCTGGGTTCAAAACCCAGCACACATACATAGGTAAGTGTTGGAGAAACAAAGAAGTCCAGATCAAAAATATAAAATAAAATAAAATAGATTCTCTCTCTCTCTCTTTCTTTAAAAGTAAACAAATAAATAAAACCACAATGGCTCATCCTATCACAAATCCTTTATGAAATTAGGGCAATTTAAAGCATTTTTACAATAGCTATGCCATACAATTAGAGTTTATTTTTGTTCTATTTAATGGCAATGGTGATGGTGGTAGGGAGAATGGTAATAAATGAAGGATGGGAATGAAGGTCCCCTAAAAGGGGCAAGCCTTAGACACATGTCTAAATATAACACCTACACCTCCCTTTACGAGTGTAATTATTTTAACACCCCTGGTGAGCTGTCTGAGCGCTGAGATGGGAGCATTCTCCAGAGCCTCACCAGCAGCCCCTGATACTTCTTGGTTTGTTATTTTATTTAAAGCAGACATCAGGCGAGGGAAGGAAATGGGAAACTGAGGGTCAGGAGGGAATTTGGGAACACTGTCTCATCCACCCACAGCTCTTGACAGGATACCAGCTCCCTAAACAACTGAGGGTACAGAAAAGCCCCCAAACTTAGTTCTCCCTCCCAGCCTCTTCACAGGGCTCAAGGAAGTAGGGATGAAGTAAGTGCTTCTCCCTGTTGAACGCAGCGCTCCTGCCTTCGGATTGGATCAATACCAAAGTTCAGAAAGCAGCTTCTCCGGAGAAACCTCATAGACATGGTGTTGAGAAAATGAATCCAGTAGAAAATACTGTACAATGTTGCAGG
Source organism: Aplodontia rufa (assembly GCA_004027875.1). Classification (NCBI taxonomy): domain Eukaryota; kingdom Metazoa; phylum Chordata; class Mammalia; order Rodentia; family Aplodontiidae; genus Aplodontia; species Aplodontia rufa. The sequence continues at coordinate 15,133 of PVKS010033881.1, read as the reverse complement.
ATTCCTTCATATAAAATAGAAAAGCAAACATAATTGATGCTGATAAAAGTCACGGTAGCGGGCTGGAACGGTGGCTCAGCGGTTACGGCGCTGGCCTGGTATGTGCAAGTCTGCGAGTTCAAACCCTGGCACCACGTACACAGCAAAGTCTTGGAACAATGAAGGCCACATGAAAAACTAAATAAAATTGATTCTCTCTTTAAAAAAAATAACAGTCACAGTGGTGTTCCCCCTCCCTCCTGGGAGGCTCACATGGAGAGGAAACTTCTGGAAAGCTGGATTCCATACCATGTTCTTGAATGTATTGACTTTGTAAGGTTTATCAAGCTGTACCCTTGAGAGGAGGGGGACTCAGGGTCACACCTCATTAACTGTACATCTACATGACCTCACTTGCTCTCTTCCTCTAGCTCATATACTATGAAAAATTTCCAACCTACAGAAAAGTATGTTGTGTGTTCAGGATTTAACCAGTCCTACTAACTTTGCTGTTTCCTCTGAATCTTTTTCTTTTGCAGAAATGAAGCATTCCAGGTAGAATGGAAACCCCTGAAGTATGTTTCTGATCACAATCACACATTTTAGTGTCTTCGGCGCTCATTCACGTTTGTAGACCTTTCCAACATATTTTATGTAGCCATTAAGGATATATTGTGTTGTTTTTTCAGGGCTTTAAATTATAGAAGTGGAGTCTTATAGTTTCATTTGTTCTGCAATTTGCCTTTTCAGGTAAGAGACTTTGTTTTGAGAATTATCCATGTGAATCCATGTAGCACTGTTTCTTTCATTTAACCACTATATAGTACTCCTTTGTACAAATGTACTACAGCTTATTTATCCATTCTCTTAAAGATAGACATTTAAGTCTAGTGGCAATCCTACTGGCTGCTTCCCAAATGCCCTCTCCTCTCCTTGGAAAGAAAGCTCACTTTTATTCAAAGCTTGAAAGACTACATTTCCTTACCTATCTTGCTACCAAGGTATGGCCGTGTCTGCCTTCCAGCCGCTATGACATTTGCAGGATATAAGCAAAGACTCCTTTGAAGGCAGAGAGGGGGAAGATTAGGGCACACCCTTTTACTTCCTCTCTTTCTTATGGCTTGGAATGTACATTTGCTAGCTGGAGCTCCCGTGCCTTTTTAAACCATGTGGTGATGTGCAGGATAGAAGCCACCTACTAAGTATGGCAGAAGGGAATGGGGTCCCTCCTTTCATTCCAGCTCAGGTCTTTCTTTGTAAATGTGAGAGAATAAATTCTTCTGTAGATAGGTCTCTGTTATTAGCAGGTGAGCATTACATTACTAACTGATCACATTGGAGGGTTACTACAAGTAATAAGGCAATTTACTTTCTTGGGCTTTTATTGCTATACACGTGTTAGAGTTTCTATAGGGGCTTGTGATATAGTAAAAAATACATATATGTGTGTGCGTTTATATGTATGTATTTGATCTTTGTTCCTGGCACAGAACTTCTAAGACCCTTGGAGGAAATTTTTTCATAACAAGCTTTTTTCCACCACACCTGAATTTGCACTAACGCAACGCCTCTTGGTAGCTCCTTGATAGCTTTAGGATGGTGCCTGGTGGCCATAACAGCCAATCATGTGATTAGAGGATTGGAACATCCAGCCTTACTCCTCTGCTGTCCTCTGGGGTGGGGAGAAGGACTGGAGATTAGCTAATCACCAATGGCCAAGTATTCAATCCATTTTGCTTATGAAATGAAACCTCCATAAATCCCTAAAGAATGGGGTTCAGAGCTTCTCATGGATGTGCATGACAAACCTAGAGAAACTGAGTTCTTTCATCTCCTGCACCTTACCCTACGCACCCTCCCATCTGGCTGTCTCCTTTATAATACATCAGAAATAATAATAAAGCACTCATCTGGGTTCTGGGAGTCAATCTAGTGTGTTATTAAACCTGAACAGGGAGCCATGGGAATCCCTGATTTATAGCCAGTGGCCAGAAGTACACGTGGCAACTCGCAACTGATGTCCAAAGTGGGGACTGCATGTGGAACTGAGCCCTGAAGCTGTGGGGACTGTGCTCACATCAGGTGTTTAGTGCCAGAATTGAGCTGGTGAGTTGGAAGACTGCTTGGTGTGAACAGAAAAGTCCACACATTTGGTGAAAACATCTGGGGCACACTCCTGGAAACAATGGCAGGGAAGGAGGTAGTGCCCATGAGTTTGTATTTATTTTTATTTTTTGGTACCGTGGATTGAACCCAGCAGCACTTAACCACTGAACCACATCCCCAGTACTTTTTATTTTTTTTATTTTGGACAGGGTCTCGCTAAGTTTCTGAGGCTGGCTTTGAACTTGGATCCTCCTGTCTCAGCCTCCCTAGTTGCTGGGATTACAGGTGTGCACCACTGTGCCAGGCTAATTTTTCTTGACTGTTGAGACACCATCAATTGTTCTTCAGACGTCCATGTCAGTTTATACCTGCATAGAACATTGGAGAATTTCTGTTTCTCTCCACTCTTGCCCGTAGGTATTGCCAGTTTTTCATGTTTGCCTTCTTGATGGGTGGGAAACAAACTCTTGTTGCTTTAATTTGTATTTGTGGATTCCAAAGGAGATTGAATATTTTTTCCGTATCTTTATTTCCAAATCAATGAATTATTTATTCATTTTATTTGCTCATTTTTTTTTTCTGTTGAGGTGCTTCTCCTTCTCCATCTCTTCCTTCCTATTCCTCATTCTCTTCCTCTTCCTCTTCTTCCCCTTCCCATCCTCCTCCTTTTTGACTTGTAGAAATCCTTCATTTAGGAAACCACACCTTAATCAGTTATTGCTTCTCCTCATCTGTCTTTGTCTTCTGTTTTACAGAGATTTTATTTTATTATAGTCACATTTGTTCATTTTTCCTTTACAGTTTGCATGTTTTGTGTTTTGCTTGAGAAATCTTTCCTATATGAAAATACATTTTCTATTAAAAGTTTTCCCATATCATTTTTCCATGTAAGTCTTTAGTCCATTTTTAATTTATTGTTGCTTATATATGGAAAGATAACTATTTTCATGTGGATTATCAATTGTCTTGCATACTTTGCTCATTAATTCACAATATTAGATTCTATGTACATTGACTTGTCTCTATATTCCTGATCTGCTCATTGAACTGTCAGTCTCTCTCCAAGTTATTACTACAGTATTTTAAGCCCCAAAGCTCTGTAAAAATGTAGAAATCCAGTAGGGCGAGATCCCCCTTATTGGTTTCTTTTGATGAACAATACTTACACTTTTCCTAGCTTTTTGGAAAGTTCCTTGAGAAACCATATTAGGATTGAATTCAATTTATAAATCACTTGGAATAATATTATAATCATTATATTATATAATCTATATTATTTTATGGTTATTATAATGGAAGATAATTTATTATATTTAAGATTTCTATGTTTGTGTATAATTAACTTATGCTTAAAAAATGTCCTCTGGTTCCTAGCGGCTCAGGAGGCTGAGGCAGGAGGACTGCAAGTTCAAAGCCAGCCTTAGCAACTTAGTGAGGCCCTAAGCAACTTAGTGAGACCCTGTATCAAAATAAAAAAATAAAAGATATGAGGGTGTGGGCATGTGGTTCAGTGGTTAAGTGCCCCTGGGTTCAGTCCCTGGTAACCCCCCCCCAAAAAAAAAAGGAAAAATAAAATGTCCTCTGGTCGAGTTCTGTAGTTTTCTTCATAAAGTTCTTTTAAAATTAATATATTCATAGTTGGTGTGAATACTTTTGTTTGCTGTTGTATCTTTTTATCTACTACATTTTGGGGTGTATTTTCCTTCTAGCACACTTTCTAACTGGTTTATATTCCTATGGAGCGAAGCTGTTAATTTTGTGTTTGACTTTGTACCCAGAATGTGGCTGATCTCATTATATGGGAATTAAATTCCCTGGTTTTGCTCAGCGCAGTTCTGGGTTTCACTCATTGTCCTGGCAGCTCATTTGATTTGGCACTTGTTCGATATTTCTGCCTGCTCTCTTTCTCTATCTATCTGTCTGTCTATCCTCTCTCTCTCTCTCTCTCTCTCTCTCTGTCCCTCCCTTTCTCTCCTTCTCAGTGGTCCTGGGGATTGAATACAGTGGGGGGAGAGGTGGCAGGTGTTCTTACCACTGAGATCCATCCCCATCCCTTTTTTTATTTTTTCATTTTGAGACAGGGTCTCACTATGTTGCCCAGGCTGAACTCAAATCTTCCAGCCTCCTGACTTTCTGGGACTACAGTCGTGCGTCAGGACACCCAGCAAGGTATTTCTCATTCTTTACGAAATGATGTCAGCAATTGTCTTTACGTGAACCGAGATGGTTTGGTGGAGTTCAAGGTGGTGGTTCTGGCTGCTGCTACTACTTCTTCTTTTTCTTTCTTCCTTTTTTCCCCCTGCTGTGCCGGGAATGGAGCCCAGGGCCTCATAAGTGCATTACCCCTGAGCTACCTCCCCAACCCTAGCTCATTACATTTGTCAGTGTATTTCATGAATTTTTGCACAGTCTCTTGTTTCTTATTTTCCATGCCTTTCTTCCAGGTTCACTTCCCTTTGAGAGTAAGCATCTGCCAGCCATAAACTCTGTTGGCTATCTGAAAACATCTCTGCTTCTCTGTTTTGTCTTTACTGCTGAGTGATAGTACAGTTGGGTATACAATTCCAGGGAAGATATTTTTTTTTTCTTGAGATAGTGTTTCTCTACATTGCCTAGGTTGTCCGTGAACTCCTGGGCTCAAGTAATCCTCTTACCTCAGCCTCCCACGTAGCTGGGATTTCAGGCATCCAGCTATAGGAAAGGCATTTTTAAGAAACATCTCTTCATTGTGCATATCACATTTAATAGTTCAACCCATTGTGTGATTATTTGAAAAAGGCTCACCTCCCTCCAGAAAGATTTTTGCTTGTTTTTTTCTCTGTGTATTCTCAGCCCTACAACAATGCCAGGCACACAGTAAGCACTCAGTGAATAAATGTTCAATAAGTGTTTTTGTTCACTGGTTGCTCCGTGGTGCCTCTGATCCAGATCCACTGATCCACTGTTGCAACTGTTTGTTTCTGCTTCTCAGAGACTCCCTGGCTTTGGTGTCCTCAAGGAAAGGACTTACTGAGGGGCTTTCTGCAGCTTTCAAGAAAAGAGTGGACCGGGGCCAGAACAGTGGCTCGGTGGTTACAGTGCTTGCCTGGCATGCGTGAGGTCACAGGTTCAAACCCCAGCACCACATGTAACAACAGAGTGTCGATGCAATGAAAACCACATAAAAAACTAAGTAAGATTGATTCTCTCTCTCTCTCTCTCCCTCTCTCATTAAAAAAAAAAGAAAATAAAATAGTGACACATCTACACTTGCCTCTAAAGGCAAGGGGACTGTCTTCCTGTACAGGAGTGAGATTCAGCACCTTGTCTAACGCCTAGAGTGGAACTAACTACACATTCATTGCAGAAATTAGTGAAATTGCCTACATTCTTTTTTTTTTTTAAAGAGAGAGGGACAGTGAGAGAGACAGAGAAAGAAAGAAATAACTTTATTTAGTTTTTCACATGCCCTTAGCTGCTCCAACACTTAGTTGTGTACGTGGTGCTGGGGTTTGAACCTGGGTCCTCGTGCTTGCCAGGTAAGCACCGAAACCACTGAGCCACCGCTCCAGCCCCAAATTGCCTAAATTCTAAAACAAAAAATAAGAGTAGTATTCTTACAGCTAGTGCTTTTTGAAAAGACAACCTTCTCATCTTCTGGTTCATATTTTCTTTTAAAATGTTTTCCCTGGGGTTACCTGCAAGGGATTGAGGAGCTTTTGTGAGAGTGCCACCCTTCTACCGTGATCTGTACAGATTTTCACAGATCTTTTCACAGAAAGGGTAATGTGTTCAAGCTTCACTGGGAGCTTGGCCTATCTTTGTTTCTTAAATTGACTGTGATAAATCATCACTGGTGGCTTCTTTAAGAGACCAGGGTGTTGAGGGCTGGAGCAGTGGCTTGGTGGTTACGGCGCTTGCCCAGCATGCTCAAGTACATGGGTTCAAACCCCAGCACCCACATATACAAATAAATGTTGGAGCAATGAAAGCCATGTGAAAATAAAAATAAAATTTGATTCTCTGTCTCTGTCTTTGTCTCTGTCTCTCTCTCACTGTCCTTCTCTCTTTAAAAAAAGAAAAAAAAAGAGAGACCAGGGTGTCACAACAGGAAAGATGACATCCAGATGCTGGCAGTGCTGCAGGTGCCCTGTGGGAGGATGAGAGAGGAAGAGTGCTAGGGTTTTGCAGGAAGGCCCACAGGGGAGGGGAAGGGACCTGTGAGGCCCATTGCTCAGCACCTAATATGCTTCAGCTTGGTCATTTATAAAATAGAAGGAACCATTAGTGCTCAGAGATGACACTGCCCTGAACCACTTAGAGGACAGAGGGGTCACCTCTATGTCAACAGACTACAAGGGTCATCCATGAAGTTCCTAGTCTGCTTGTCAGCTCCCAACCTGTCATTCCTAGGTAGCATTTCTGCAGTCTCTGACCAAGCATGACAATTCTGCACTGAAGATCAGTCTTATACCAGACAGTCTCAAAATCCCACCTCTGGGGGCTGGAGCGATGGCTCGGTGGCTATGGCACTTGCCTGGCATGCACAAGAATGCGAGTTTGAACCCCACCACCACGTACACAACGAAATGTTGGAGCAACGAAAGCCACATGAAAAACTAAATAAAATTGATTCTCTCTCTCTCTAACTGTCCCTCTCCCTTAAAAAAAAAAATCCCAGCTCTGGCCAGATTTTGGAGACACAGGGTGCTCTGCTCAGAGAGTCCCCATAAGGTTGGATGGTGTTACAATTACTGTTGTTAACAGGCACTTTTTGCCAATTGGTGACGGGTCTACCATGCACACCTCTGCCTCGGGTCACTCGCAAGACCACACAATGCAAAGACAGCCCAGTCAGGGGGGAAAACACCAAAAGAGGAGAAAAATGAGTGTTAAAGATGTCAAAGCAAATGCGTTAGTGAGAGTTGAAAAACATGTTTTCCCTGGCTCTCAGAGAGACGACCTGTTTATAAATTCCTTTTCTCTCATCCGTGATGTCTACTCAGAAACAAGGAAGAATAAACAGGGGAAATATTGTTCCCAAATATTGGTTCAGAGGCAGGCAGAACACAGTTGCCAAAGGACAAGAACACATCCAGAGTGAGATGAGCAAGTTATTTTTTGAGGCACCAAAGTCGGTTTTCTAAACTTAGATGAGTGCTGTTTCTTTGTTAGAAGGGGGGGGTGCCATTACTGAACATACTTCATAGTCACCCTTTAGTGTCGATATATGATAAAAATGGTTTTGCTGGCTCAGGGATGTCTCTGACTGGGGTCCACCGCTCCAGTGTTTGGTTCTGCTCCTCAGAGACTTCCCAGCTTCCGTGTCCTCAAGAAAGGGATTTACTGAGGGGCTTTCAACAGCTTTGAAGAAGAGAGTGACAACACTAATAAAGTGAAGAACTGGCCTTTAGTCTTGGCAAAACTGGAAACCATATGTTCTGAGAGTCGTTTTGTTCGCTGCTAATTAAGTTTGTTTGTTCTTTTTCTTTTGCCCACACAAAATGAAACTTTTTTGAACAAAAAAAAAAAAAAAAAAAAAAAAAGCTTTAGGCCTGCAGACATCTTCCCTTCTGAGGATCAATTCCTGGTCAACTTTGTTTGAAATTCAGAGCCCTATATAGGATAGGATCCAAGGCCTGCTAATAAAAGAGTGCTGCCTATTTGGAGGGGATGTTTCAAAACTTCTTCCCAGGAGGGATGTTGTAATGACGACTTGCTAACTTTAGAAAAAAAAAAAAAAGGCATAATTGTCTCCAAGTCACACTGTGACATTATGGAATCATACATATGTCTTCATGCCACCCAAGGGCTTGGTCTCAGGGACATCTAGGTCTCTTTTCATCAACGCCAGCCCAGATGGTCATCAGCCATCTCCGCAGCAAAAGTCACTGAGCATTTGGGTGGATACACAGCTTATTCGTCTTCAGTTAGTGCAGCCTTGTGAAGCCCAGATGTTTTCCTTTTAATCCTGTTTGTACTTTGCAACGGTCACACTCGATGTTATTTGGCTGCGGAAACCCCTCCAGGAATGATCTTGCAATGGTGACATTCGATTCGGGCTAGTCCCCTGCCTGTCTGCAGAGCTTAGCACAGCTAATTTATTTGAATGAATGATATAGGTTATGAGAGTGAGGATGATCACATAAATTCTGCCCCCCCCCTTTTTGGATGCTAACTCTACAGAATCTAATCATCTGGCCCTTCAAGGTAAGTTTATGACTGTGCTTAATGTTTTTTTTTTCCACCAGAATTTGCTAAGAGCCTTCCTGGCTTCCTGAGTGTCTTAGAATTCAAGAACTCAGATGAATAGCAAAGAGCCTTGGCTCAAGTTTTGGATCTACCATTTCCTAGCTGTGTGACTTTGGACAACTCATTTTACCTCCCTAGGATGTTTCTCCATCAGTAAAAAGGAGCAAATACAAATCCCTAAGTCATGGTTCTGTTGTGAAGATGAAGAGAGATACTGCACGGGTCACGCTGAGTGAATATGCATGCACACTTGTTATTCCTTCATTTCCCCTATGTCCCTTGACCTTTGGATCCTCTCATTAAGCTCTTGAACTTGATTGGCATAAAAAACCAGCTTCAGTTGCAGGACAGGTGAGCTATTTCTCTCCTGCCCACCAAAATGTCCACCTTGCTTCTCTCTTTGGACCATGGAATTGAAACACGATCTCACCATGTTGCTCATGCCATTGTGATACAGTGGTGTGAACTTTGGATTTGCCTGGAGAGGACCGGCCCTCGGTGAGTGGGACATGGGTCACATCTGCTTGGGTGCCTAAAGGAAGGTCCAGATGCAATAAGCTCTAAAGAAAGGGCCAGGAAATCAGTTAGTTCTATTCTCTCAGGTAATACTCCTCGAAACAATAGGACTGACATCATGGTGATCTCCATTTCATAGAAGAAGCAACTGCATTAAGGGGACCAACATTTCCCAACCACCAACACTTCCCGCCGCCAACCTATAGGAGAAAGCTCCAAAGCCAACATTGTGGTGAACCCTCCATGAATCCCTCTACCTCATCTCCTCCTTTCCTTGTCTGTGCCTCACTATAATCCAATGGAACCTGGACATTTTTCCTCTTTTAAGAGGAACTCAGCCTCCAACAAACAGCAGCGCAACCAACAAGAAATCCACCCCCAAAGCACTGAACTGCATGAGCACCATTACTGGCAGCTTCTTGCGGGAAGCCTTCCCATGCAGAGGGATGTCCTAAAAACCCACTTTTCACACCTCTGCCCTCAAAGCCCCAGTTCTTATGGGAGCTGCCTATCTTAATTCCTTTTCTCCTTCATTAGTTCTTAAATTCTGCTCTCTTGTCCTCCTCTTCTTCCTGTGGCTCTTCTCCTAGTCTTCCTCAAATTGAGCAGCGTGGCCAGCTGCTGTTTCTACATGCGTCTTTCCACCCCTTTTGCAGACTACATTGCTGAAGGCCAGCAGGGAGGGTGATCAGAAGATTGCGAAGATGAAGCTAATTTTTGCAATCCCATGCACACTGCACTGAGGACAAATTGAGCTGGTGAGTCATACAGTGAGTCCTGCACAGTTGTGGGCTCCTACACAGAAATGGGCTCCTGCTCAGGTTTTGGGTTCATGTACAGGTGATGGGCTCCTGCTCAAATGATGGGTTCAAGTTCAGATGGTGGGCTCCTGCTCAGGTGGAGGGTTCCTACACAGGTGATGGACTCCTGCTGAGGAGCTGGGATTCCAGCACAGGTTATGGAGTTCCTGCATGAGTGGTGGCCTCCTGCCCAGGTAATAGAGGTTCTACACAGGTGATGGATTCCTGCACACATGATGGGGTTCCTTCACAGATCATGGGGTTCCTGCACAGTGATGGAGTTCCTGCACAGATTATGGGGTTCCTGCACGGGTGATGGAGTTCCTAAACAAATTATGGAGTTTCCGAACAGGTGATGGGATCCTGCACAGGTGATGAGTTCCTGTCCAGGTTCTGGGGTTCCTGCACAGGTGACCGGTCCTATGATGGATCTCTTGTCCAGACTTTTGTTCTCACAATCCTCTATGAAGTCTTCTTCTCCACTAATTCTTCATCCTCCTGGACTGATACCCTTCTCAGCCTCTCAGAAGAGGCCTTCTCTGATGTAAGATCCTTTTTATCTGCAGGAGGACCAGGTCCTACTTGCAGCTCACCTGTCATCTTGCCATGGGAAGTTACTATGATTTGCCTCTGGGCCCATCTTCCGCCACACTGTGTCTCCCGTCTTTCGCAAGGTCCCCTCGGCACCCTCTCACAGGCGATTGTCCCTGAAGGGTACTTTTTGGAGAGACTAAAACACATTCAACTTTGTTCTTCTCTAGAGAAAACACTCAGAAGCAAAGAGCGCGTCCCCTGAGCTGGCTGGCAGCGTGGAGGCAGGTCTGCCCCAGGTCCTCCCACCTTTCCCTTGGGGAAGGCCCCACCCCTGCAAGAGGGCTCCTGTGACTCTGCTCAGTGCCTCTGTGATCAGTGGAGGCAGAGTTAGCAGCATCTGGAGGTCTGATCATGGGTCAGGAGCCCAAGGCAGCAGCATTCCAACTCCCAGCCTCCAAGTCCCCGGCTGCTCCTGAGTCTCTGCTTCCCCAGGCAGGGGTTGTCTAATGGAGTGCTATGGTGGGCTTCATTTTTTACATTTGTCTTTATTCTTTATTGGAATGAATTTCACATAACAAAAAATTCACCATTTCAAAGTGACCAATCGAGTGGCCCTTGGTACATTTCCAGTGTTGTACAACCACTATCTCTATGTGGATCCAAAGCACTTCCATCACCCCCACACGAGACCTTACCCTTTAAGCCATTGCTCCTCATCACCCTGCTCCCCTTGCCCTTACCAACCAGCAATCTGCCTTCAGTCTTTGTGGGTTTGCCTGTTCTGGACATGACATAGAAGAGCAATCGTGCAGGGTGGCCTTTTGTGTCCGTCTGGCTTCTGTCATTGAGCACGTTTTTTGAGGTCGCTCGAAGTTGTACCATGTACAGATCCTTTGTTCCTTCTTGTGGACAAACACTATGTATTGTGCTGCTATCTCATATTTTTTGCTACCCATTCATCTGCTAGTGGACGTTTGGGAGACTGAATCCAGGTACCCTGGCTCTGACACACCCCTCTCCCTGCAGAATGCCAGGACCAGGGACTAAGGGTGGAGAAATGCATGGAGCAGGCCACCAGGGATCCCAAGGCTGTCTGGAAGCAGAAAGGTTGCTTCTGGGAGGGAGGCTACTTGGGGACATGCCAGCAGCCATCTTTGCTTACATCCTGTCCTGCTGTGACCCTGTGGGCATCTGCCCCTTGGAAGTACGACCTTCTGCACCCACTCAGAACCACTGGGGAAATCAGGAGCTATGGAAATCAGGGCTCGTCCCATCCAGGCCTGCCTGGCAGGAGCCCAGCCAAGGGCATTGCTCAGCACTGGTGTCATCTTATGTCACTCTTATTAGTAATCAGACAGGATTCATGGCTGGTGGACTCTTTATTCTTGCCGGAGGCTGATAAATTGGCCAGAAGCAAGAACCATTCTTCAATAATTAAAAGGCTTTATGGTTTGCAGGAGGAGGCAATGGTGGGAGCAACCACCCAGTGCTCAGGGTCTTCTGTCAGCTTGGTGGCTCTTCTTCTCCTGGTCTCCAGGTCTCCAAAGGTGCTGCCCTCTGCAGAGGTCAGGCCCCTTTGGATATCCCCAGGGGCTCCATAGGGGTCAAAGAGTCCAAAGAAGCCCACAGATGGCCCCTGAGTGAGCTCAGCACCCAGGAGCTTTGCCTGGAGGGATCATTTCAGCTCCTTTTCTGCTCTGGAGGCCTGTGGGGATCTCCAGAGCAGAAAGAAAAGCTGACAGACACACTGACCTCAGCCTCCCTCACCCCCAGGGAAGTGCCCAAGAAAAAAAATGCCTAGTCATTGGCTTACAAAGTGAAGAAAGAGCTGAGCAGTGTCACAAAAGCCATCGCATCAGATAAGCACAGTCCTGGCTGACTTCCTGTGCTCAGAGGTAAGAGATTTTATTTTAGCATGAGCTTAATAAAATTGTGCTTAATAGCTCTGGGCTATGAGTCAAAAAGACCTGAGTTTGAATGCAGACTCTGCCATTTACTAGCTGGGTGGTCTAGGTAAGTTACTTAACCTCCCTGAACCTCAATTTCCTCATTTACAAAGTGAGATGGCATCCATCTCATAAGAAGAAAACAACCAGTCTGTGCGGAGCACAGTGCCTGGCACAGGGTAAGAACTCAGCAAGCCACAGCTGTTCGCATAATTTGCGTCTCCGAAATTCCCACTTCTTTGCCTGGGGAGCCAGACAGAAAGGCCAGGATCCCTACTCTCCCACCTCCCCTAGTCCAGTCATTCCAATCCAAGGTTTTGCAGGCTCCAGTACAGCCAGGGTGTTTTTCTTAGGGGGCCTTCTCTGCCAGAATGGGCTGAGGATTAGAAGTGTGGTTAAGAGTTTCAAGGTCAAACTTAGTACTTCTATGAAAATAAAAGATGGCAGTACATTACGTTGTCAAGTTAATACAGGGTGATGGAGCATCTCCAGACTGCAGATCCTGGAAGACTGTAAAAGTCTAATAGATTTAGGGAAACTGTACCTCAGGGAGCAGATTAGACAGCGCTCATCAATGGATCAAAACTGTCTTAGAGACTCTCTTCCCAGTGCAGAGCAGAACCCCTCTAAATGATTGCTTTCTCTCCAACAACCTGGAGATAAATTGTACTTCATACATTAGCTTTGCACGAACGGGGCACTTATTTTGAGTGGAGAGTGCACCTTATTTTATCCCAAATGAAAAAGTATGTCCTTTCAAAGCCAAATTCTGCTTTCTTTTAAATGATTGTGAAATGACATGGTGCCGTATTAACTCCCTTGGCTCCATCTGCTGATTTGGGATCTATTCAAACACATTCGGCCTTGTGTTCCTATTGGTGAGATTAGATGCCTTCAATTTTTTCAAAGGATGTTTTGATGCATTTAAGTTTTAATCAGATACAGAATTGGCACAGCGTAAAGTTTGTACACATGCTCTTAGAAAGATATCATTTTAATAGGCTTTTTTTTTCCCTAGGAAGAAATGTCATTTTACAATGAAAATGACACCAAGAATGACCTAATGGGACCACACAGACTTCGTAATGGCCACCATTTGTGATCATCAGTTCATTTCCCTCATTCTGCACACCTTTCAAGTTGCGTGCGCTTTCTCACTCCGAGTGGTCACTGAAAAGCCATTGTCCCAAAGAGCTGAAGTTTGATGACGAATAGTGCTGTTGACAGATTGTTGTACCCAGCTTCTCATGCATCTTATCTGTTATTTGGGATTTAATCTCTTCCATGGGGAGAACTGTTCAAATAGAGTAAATTAAATATTGACAGTGACTACACAATGTATCATGGTGCCCTTGGTGGTCAGTCTGTTGCATGGAGCCTTCCTTATAGAAGTCCCAACTTCTTGGGTAGGGACAAGATGCTGTGAGGGAAAAGAGGCCTCACCCATGAAGTCCCTCGCTGGTGCCATCCTGTCTATGTGCACTACCTGACAGCCAATATGGTTCACATCACAGAGTATGCCCTTGCTTATGGGTGTTACACTACTGGTCAGAGTGGGTGAGGAAGGGACTTAGTAAGGAAAGGAGGGATCATTACTGTACTTGTGTTGCTACAGCTGCAAAAGTCAGTCATTGCTGCCCAACAAATTGCCCCTAGTGTAGCTTCTTCAACAATAACCCATTGTTCTCTCTCACAGTGCTGGTGGCGTGGCATGTGGGCAGGGCTCAGCTGGGTGAGTAAGTTAATTTCTAGACTTCTTCTAGACGTGTCCTGGATCCTCATGCTCTTTTTCCAAGAATCACTAAATTCTGTCTGTTTTACTTTCTAAATATTATGTCCACATTGCCACCAACACCACCATCATCACCTTCTGCCATTACCAACACGATGACCACCATGTTTGTCCAAGCCTCCCCCTTTGCACCTGCTGCAGCCTCCTGTTTCGGCTTGACCCTTTCCAGTCCAGATGTTCCGCAGGAGACAGAGCGATCCCTTCAAAGCCTGATCATGGCCTCAAGCCTGATTGTCCCTTTTCAATGACTTCCCAGCGCTCTTAAAATGGAAAGCAAGCTGTCATGGCATGCAAGCCTGCGTCCCGCCTACCTCCCTAGTTCCGCCTCACCTCAATTTCTCTTTGCTTTGTACCATCACAACACTTTCAGGTTTTTCTTCTTGCCATATTTCCTTTTTTTTTTTTTTTTAAGAGAGAAGGACGGAGACAGAGAGACAGAGAGAATCAATTTTTTATTGATTTTTTCACATGACTTTCATTGCTTTGACACTTAGTTGTGTACGTGGGTGCCGGGGTTCGAACCCGTGTACTCGTGCATGCTGAGCAAGCATCGTAACTGCCGAGCCATCGCTCCAGCCCCCATATTTCCCTTATCCAAAGACAGACCTCCCAACCAAATGGCCTTTCCTCGCCTTGATGGGAAACTCTTATTCTCAGTTGGTGTCACCCTGGGCAAAACAAACATTCTCATTTTAAGGTCTCAGAGTGGCGCCTTTATTTTGTTGATCATGTGTACACTCTGATATTTGCTTGTGTGACTCTTTGGGCCATCTGCATCCTCCACCCTAAACAGTAAGGTCCAAGGGACAGGGATGCTATCAACATTGGTTGCAGAGCCTGGGAGTGACTTAGTAAACATCTCTTTAAGGAAGGAAGGAATAGATATTATGTTCATCATGAAGGTCTCATTTACCTCTTTCAAATTGTGAGAGTGATTTGAGGGTTTAAAATGGGAGACAAGTGAGAGCTGCAGGAAAATACATTTCCAACTTGAAACAATAGTAGAATCTTATAGAAAGAGCCAATTAAAAACAAATAAATAAACAAGTGAAAGGAAGATCAGTAGAGTAGAGGAAAAAGAATAGGGGAAACAAAGAAGGGAAAGAGGAAAGAATAGTGACTGATAGGGAATAAATAAAATTCCATGCATGAATGATTTTGTCAAAATGAACCCAACTACTATGTGTAACTCTCCAATAAAAGAAAAACAAAGAAATTAAACATTAGTC